>BGNK01000252.1:30984-200513 GCA_003297005.1 Symbiodinium sp. clade A Y106 | reverse complement strand
GGGGTATATGTGTATACAATCAATATATATATATATATATATATGTATATATGTATATATAATAATTATATAATAATTATGTATGTATGACGGTATCATCATGATTCAGGAGTATGACTAATTCTTTTCCAGGCTTCTACATATCCGCGGGGCTTCGTGGGTGTTGCTGCTCATGGTTACGTCTTTCAGAAGAAGATTCACCGGAATGGTTGTTTTCCTGCATATGATGGCGACGATGACGACAATGACGGCTGCCAGTCTGTCGACCAGCAGCAAGTCAAAATGGGACAGGGTGCAAGGAGCACCGCACTGAGTAAAACCTCATCTCACAAGCACAGACGAAAACCCCTAAGTTTCAGGAGGCTCAGAGCAAGAAGCAGAAGCAGAACCGTAGGCATTCACAAACATGTAGCACAAGATCAAACATCCTGGCAACAGACCTGCAGACAAACAGCTGCAGGCAACCCCGACACCTGGAACAAAACACACACACGCAGACAAACACAGACACGCATACACACACACACACCCGCGCGCGCGCAAACACACACGACACACAGAAACAGACTGCGGCCAAGTCGGCGATTGCTTGCGCAGGGTGTAGTGGAAAAACAAAAACCCTTGACAAAGAGCGAGGCTTGCAAGTAAAAACTTCCCAAGCTACCCAAACACCTTCAAACGCTGAAACCTTATACGCCGCATCCTAAATCCACAATAAACCCCTGAACCCTAATCCCTAAACCCAGAACCCTACGGCCAAAACCCTAAGGCCTCTTTCGCGGAGGCCATTGCAGGCAGCTCGACCAGAGGCCGCCTCAGAAAGCCGCGTAGAGCAGGCTGGGGGGCAGTTTTATGTACGGGTTTCGGGGTTCAGGGTTTAGGGTTTCGGTGTTAATGGTTTAGTGACGTTTAGGGCTTAAGGTTTAGAGCTCGGTGCTTAGGAGTTTGAAGCGGGGCGGGGGGGACGGGGTTTAGTATAAGGGGTTTATGAAGAGAAGGTTGTAAATTGTAAAACGTTCTTACTACAGGGTCGTATAAAGTCGTTGTAGTTTCGGCTACGATTTGGGATTGTCGGCAATCGGGCTTTACAGCACTGTGCTTTGCGGCCACTGAAATTGCCACCCTTTGGGGTTCAGCATGGTTCAACCCCATTAAACCGTTAGCATATGCTTTACGTGTTAGAAACCAGATCAACATGTCTATAGGGTTTGGCTGTAAAGGGCTTAGCGGCACTTGGCCAGCAAACATTCTGGCGTTCAGGGCGGCAGGCCGATAGTGTGCGTGAGTTAGGCGGCATGAGTGACAAACAAGACGTCAGCCCTGAAGTTTAATTGAACCGGATCTCCAGCTGCGCAGGGCTGAGGTCTTCCCTGTTGGGGTTTAGGCACGGCATGAATGAAGCACTTGCGGTCGGGAGTTCATCAGTCGACGAGATCGAAACAACATACCCAACAAAAGCTGCTGTCAAAGCTGCTCACTGATGTCCGCCAGCAGCGGCGCTAAGTTCAGGTGATCCTGGCTGCTGAAATTACAGGGTTGGCTTTTGGAATCTGGCGTGCGGCATTAGTTAGGACAGCAATGCAGGATGTAAGTTTCGAGCCTAGCGTGATAGGCCAGTGATCAGGTCTAGACTGAGTCTCTTGTGACGCATGATCGCAAGCACGGCGACAAATGATGGAAGAAACACGGCCCCGAATAAACTTCAGTTCCGAGCTCTATAGTTGCAGTGTAGGTCAACCCTCAAAAACGACCCAGAAGCAGAGCAAGCTCAACGAGGCTCAAGCCGCAAGTTCATACAGCGCACGATGTGTCAACTTGTTACCACGATTATGGCTTGGCTCTTAAGAAAGATTGAAACAACAGTCTTCATCATCGTCTGCTCCATGGTCATATTCTCAACGCCGGCCACACTGCCACTTGCTTCGTACATGGAATTTAGCATGAACCTTTCCTACCCGCAAAGCTGCTCTGGAACCTGCTCCATTGCCTCAAAACCATATAACCCCGCCACCACCAGCATGACACCAAGCAAAACCATAGCTCCACAACGCAGACACCCAAGCAACAAATCCTATAGCATAGCCCAGGCCAGTTAGAGCCCACACGGGCTTTCAGGCGTTCGTTTACACGATTTTTTGCTTTGGGCCTTATTCCTTATAAGATCGCGTATTGCCCTGAAACCGCACTGCTTGTTTCAGCAAGTGTTGGCAGTCGCACGCCCAGCTCTGCCAAGCCGACACGATGGTATAACATCACAAGCTTATTTGTGCAACATTCCCCGACAGCGACTTCTTCTCCTTGGAGCGCAGGCGAAATTGACGAGGCCGATCGTACCGCACCACGGATGAAATCTGCTTCTTTCGCAGGGGATGAACTTCGTGTCCCGCTTGCGCTTTTGTACCACGATCTGTTGCAAGGGTTGCTTGCACAGTTGCTGGTCAACTTCCAACACTTCTGATGGGTAATTGCCTTCAGCAGATTTTTTGTATTCTTAACTTGAGTGCATCCAACTGGGGACCCAATGCAGTCCCGGCAAACCATATGCCACTGTCTCACTATCCGACAAGCGGCATGTCTGGACAGAGGTTTTGCGCATTGAGAGACGAGGCTGCCCCCTTACACCGGATACTTGGAGCGCGTCTTCAGCGCCTCTTTGCAGCGTCCAATGGAGCTCGGAAGCACCAGACAATCCCGCTCCTTCCGATCGCTGAGGCTTGTTACGACGACAGCCTCTTGGTCAGCAGCACAGCAGCCCGAGTGCTTGCACACATGGAATCCCGAGCAACAGGGATTTCGATCGGTTACTTTATACGAGCGGCACAAAGCTGCTGACGGTGTGCAAGCTTGTCTCCAGGTCTTCCCATGCCAAACAACACCCCTCTGGCCACTTGGGTCTTCGCACGCTGTGCGGTACAAGCTGGAGGACAAGTTTATGATCCATGGCCCAGCAAAGGCAGCGGCATCCTCACTGGCAGTGTCCACCTCCTCCACATCTTCGGAGGCAGAAGCATCGCTCTCTTCAGTTCAAGAAGACACAGCGTCCTCTTGATCGTCACCTGAAACTACGTCGCCGAAAACTTGGCCAGGACAATCCTGAGCCCTTCCGACCTCAATGCCAGACTCTTCCTGCTCGGTGTCAGCATCACACTCGGTTACTAGACCCTGGTCCTCATCAATAACGACCATGCCACGCTGCAACGGAGTCAATGGACGTCAACCTGTTCCAAGGGCATTCAGCAACTCCTGCGGACACTTGAGTTGCGGAAGCACATCGGCTGTGCGGTATTTCCGGACCGACTTCCCAACTTCGACAGTAGCATGGTGCCCCTGCGCTGCTTTCAGCTGACCATCAATGTCCAAACACAACCCAACAGAATCACGGTGCAGCAAAAACTGCAGGTTCCCACGGCTGACAGACATGCCCACATTAACTCTCCTTCAAATCAGATCTCACACGAGACCCGCACATGCAGGAGCTGACTGCGAAGGGCGCGCTATGCGCGCAGGACAAACCACACAAAGCTTGGGGCAGTCCAAGTGATTCCATGGATCGAATCGAAAGGCGTCGTGCTGAAAGAGGGATCCTCCTTTTCCAAGCCTGCCAGTGCAAATCAACAATGTCCTGTGAGGGTAGGGCGCGCAAGCCCGCATCCCAGCTCCAGCAGGCCGTACATGTCTGGTCTGGTATAAGCCAACCCTTCGCAACTGGCTAACCCAGGTCGTGAGAACAATCCTCACGACCTCGCCGCAGCTGTAAGACGACACCCGGAGCATCCTGACAACAACTCAGTGGCATCATCCTGCATCGCTTCTGCACTCAAACCCATAGGGACGGCATCCAACTTCGCCGTCTTGAAGGCCCAGTGACTCTCTGGAACAGGACTGTGCGCGCCCTTCACCTGCGGTGTTAAAGGCACCCAGCCTCCCCATTTTCGCCTGAGTAACAGCCAACTGGCCATGCAGAGCCCGAATCGTCACACGCATATTTCTCTGCCATAACTTCCCCAGACTCTCGAGAACGCTGATGGCCTCACAGATGCTGCGACACGCTATCGATATCAACCCGAACCGAGCCCGGCAATGTATGAACTCCCACGGCTTGCCAACGTTCACCAACAAGCGGCTCAGCTGGGACTGTGCAGAGGTCAAGGACATTCTGCACCCATTCGCATCTCGCAGCCGTTTCCGCAACAGCACCACTTGTACTTATCGGACTCGCGACCAGCCCCACGCAGCACCAGCAGCTCCGCTGGAGGCACAGCACAACGCCCGCAACCATAATATGGGCCCGCCGCCTCCGTGGGATGTTGCAGCCCAGGCCTTTTCGTCGTCAACATCACGAAACATGTGCGGCAACGTCAAAACACACACTGCACCACAAGCGGCAGCCGGGTCACCGCTGAGCTATCCGGCGGAACGTACAAGCAAGAAAAGGTGTGGTTTGGAGAACCGAACCGCGAACACCAAGAAAACCACGGTCTGCACAGGTCCAGGTGACTTGAATGAGTGAATTTGGATTTGTTGAATCGACCCAGCGAAACTAGGCTTGCCGCTGCACGCGCATCAGGCCTGTTTCGGAGTTGGGGTCAACTGCAGCGGAAAGATCCCTGAAGCTTAAACCCGAAGCCCTAGTCCCTAAATTTAAAACTGAGGCCCTTCAGAGCTAGAGTAGCCGTCCTGCCAGGCTCGCTGTCTCAGCTCAGAAACCCACTGGAAGCAGGGCACACAGCGCTGGAATCGTGCCTTAGCCGGCCAGGGTGCTTCATATGAGAGTTTCCGCAAATTCGGGGTACCTTATTCTGGGGTCCTTATATGTAATAAGAATCCTATACTATTTAGGGTGCTATATTAGGGTCCCCTATTTTCGGAAACTCCCATATTGGGGCATCCTGATCCTCGCCATGCAAACCCTTGAAGCTTAGGATCCGGAGCCCCCAGGCCTGTGCCGAAGCCCTGAAATTGATGAGGATTTTAGTACGGATCCTCAGGCTAAGGACCCATCCGGAAGGGAATCTTTGGGTCTATCAGATTCGATCTCGAAGTCATGTCTGCAGCCGGTGCACGAGCGTTGCCACTCGGCCGAACGGCGTTGGGCCGTAGATGCACCAGCTCGTCTTGTTGCAGCCTTGGGCTCTATAGCAAACAGATCAGCTTTGGAAGAAAACTGACATGCTATGATGCAGTGCATGGCACAGATTGTAAGGGAATGCTTCTGTCGTGTCGTTCACGAAAAAAGAAACAATACTGATGGCGCACCACAACGGTCTATACCATGCGCCGAGCAATATCCCACACAGTATACAAGACCTCTACGCTTCTGCAATGCTTCTGTGAGTTTGAAGTTTTGGAAAAAGGGCCACAAGCCTATCTGCGAATGGTTGTCGCAAGGTGTCGGGGTTCGGGTCTGTGGCTTTGACGGGTTAGTCTTCTGGGTTCAGGGTTAGTTTAGGATTTGATGTTTTGAGGTTTCAGATGCACAGCTGCTTTCGAGCTTCAAGATCTACGCGAAGTCGCTCCGAACTCTGCGAACCAGGCCTTCGGTGTGTTAACGCTCTTTTTGTTCAGAGCCTTCGGTGTTCCAGGATTTGAAGGCAGTTGTGGCCACCATGAAACGGGCTTTCCTTTCTGGGGCTTCAAAGTCGTAGCCAGATTCGAGGTCATCCCAGACACGGAAACACACGGAACGACAGGGAAGAGACCCTAAACCCTGAAACTCTAAACCCAAACTCTACACCCTGCTTTTAGGGCTGGGCAACTTGACCTCTGGGGCTTCGGATGCCTTGGAGCTACGGCTGGAATTCCAAGGCCAAAGTACTTGAGACTTGAGGCTTCGGGTACAGAGGTCTACCTTAACCTACCACACTAGGGTCTAGGCTTTATAGGGCTCCTGCTTAACGAGGGATAGGATGTCCAGACTTCCTTCTAAGTCATTTTGAGTCCCTGATAAAACTCGCGAGCAGGATCCGGGATCCGGGCCCCCAGGTGGAAGGCGCAAAAGGCTTCACATCTTCTAAGCCTTGCAAACAAGCATCGCCCCGGAGAAATAGAAAGAACAACCCTGAAGTATATCATTTCATATTATAGTATGTTAGTATCATGCTATAGTACTGTTATATTATACATCATACTATATCATATCCTCAACCCCAAAGAACCCGTGCAGAGCCAGCTTAGAGGCTACTGGTGGCCCAGTCCACGCAGGATCGCCATGCACAGCCCAGGCTCACTGAGGTTCCTCCGAAACACTGAGCCTGCCGGATGCCAGTCGAGTAATATAGAGGCCCAGTAATTAATTTCAATTGGAATAGGGTTTGGGCATAAGAACCCCTAATGAATAATGTAAGTGTAACTAGGGTAATTGTTCAGGCTTCCATAATTTGATGGCTTCGGGAGTGGGGTTCAGGATTTCAGTTTCAGGGGCTTCCTGAACTTTGAAGTAACCAGGGAGAAAAAGTATGGACTTTCATGATCTTTCATGTCATAATGGTTCCTTTAAGGAAGAGGTCCAACAACAAGTATCTGAGTATGGTACTCCAGAACTCAGTCGCGTTCAGGAGACAAAACGCAGTTGGGGGGGTTGGTAGTCTCACGTTGATGAAGGAAGCTTGGTAGAAGGGCGCAACGGTTTGTGGCCTTCTTGGGGGCTCAGGAGAAAGCTCAGGCTTGAGTCAGTAACAGGTGAATAATATTCAAAATATAGATATATTGGGACCTTAATAGTAGCCGGGCAGTACCCAACGTTTAGGGTTCAGGGGTCACAGGCTCGAGGATTCTGGGCTGGAGAGATATTTGTGTTGCACACGTGGCAATGACTTGGATGCAATCTACATAAGACTCGCTCCATGTCCGGTACAGGCACGAACCGCAAGGCAGCAAGCAGAGCATTTCAGCTTTTTCGAAGGTAAGTACAACCACAACGTGAGTCGAAACAGCTGCCCAATTTCTGCATGCTCGCAGCTGAAAACAATCTTAGGCGGCCCTGGTTACCCACCAGGCCATGTAACCTACAACAACCCGACAGAAGAGTCAGATCAGGGAGCAAAGCACAGAGAGCCCAGGAACAATCTGAAAACACAACCCCAAACCAATAACTCTAATGTAGGGGCCTTAACATTTAGAATAGGGTTTTGGGGTATAGCATAGTATAATTAGTCAGGAATCCCCAAAATAGTATTGGTCATTATTCAGGCCCCTATAGTAACTCTAATGACAGAGAAACCCCACCCGGCCTGCTGTTCTGATGCAGGGGGACAGTGCCAAAGCTCTCGTGGCACTCCGCTGAGTTCCACATGCTTGCCTCCAACACCGACATGACAGCATCCTGAATCCTACTATTTTGGGGTTATAGGCCCAGGGTTTCTTAATCAGGTTCCTACAATACTACATTTAGTGTTTGTTCTTACTGTTATCAGCATTGTGATTTGTCCCGGATGTGGCTAGTGACCGGAGTCGCACTCATGAATTCAGACATGAACCGCACTATGCTTAGTGATTAGTAGAACTAACCCTGTTAGTGTTCTTGTCACAAGTGCCAGCGATACCACTCTCATCAGGCCTTCCCAGCCAGAGCAAGAAGTGCCTTGGCATAAACAATTCGGGTTTTGGGGTCTGTAGGGTTCATTGCTTAGAATTTGGGGGTTAGGGCTCAGGGTTTAGGGTAGTTTAGGGTTTAGGGCAGTTTAGGGCTTGCAGAACATGAACCTCGGAGACATGCCCGAAAAGCGAAGCCTGCTCAGCACGAGAGTCATTATGGGGGCTTCGAAATTAGCAGGAGCTCGTGACCTTGCTGCACGTTGACGAGCGTCTGTATATACATGCTTGCAACCGTGCAAGCATGTACAGTGCAGAAGCACCCATCAGTATTGACTGACACACTCACATGTATGAACACACCTAAATGCGCGGTGTACTCGCGTACAACAGTGCAGACCCAACTGCACGAGTGCTCTGAAGGAACACGGTAGAACAACGACACATGCCATGCTGGCACAATCTGTACAAGACTGCGACACCTGCACCCTGCAGCTACCCGAAGCTTCAATTCCACCAGCATTCCGGCGAGGAGAAGCCACCAAATCCCATCTTGAGCTTGCAAACCTCTACCACATGAGTGTGGATTGGGCTAAGCGCACCGAGTGGCGACAGACCTCCTCTGCCGGTGCTCGCATGTGGACCAAGCCGTCCCATGCGATCAAGCTGCACGCTTGCAAGCCTTAGATGTTTTGTCCTACAAGTACTTGTCCAGTATCTTCTTGTAGGGGAACTAAAGATTAACCTTATAGGGGTTGTATAGGATTATAGTACCCCAAAAAAGCTAAAAGACCCCAGACCGCGCACGCCGAATCCGAAAAACTCAAACCTAGCAAGCCCCAAACCCTTCTTTTAGGTTATACCCACATATAGCCTCTATTGTCTGGGGTTACATAGTTTAATTGAACCCTGAACCAACTCTCCGCCGGACGGCAGGGCGATGTGTCCGCCGCCGCCGCAGTCGCCCCATTGAGAAAGGCCAGTGCTCCGATGTCCATTTGCAAGGGCTGTGGGGGCTTGCTGGTTTTGGGACTTCGTGGCGTTAAAGGTGTAGGGGTGTAGGACTTGGATCAAGCTTGTTGCTGGAGGTACCTATAACTTCTCTGCATACAACCCTGCTTGCTACCTTTCCTCATCTTCCAAGTGGGTTCAGTATGCGGGTATCAAGGAAATTCATGCACGAGAGGCTCTGCACTGAGCTACTGGCAACTCTTGTCCCACAACCCTGGGAACCTTAATGTGAGCTGGGATGAGTGTTTCGGGGGTCCTCGGGGCATTGGTGATTTGCGGTTCAACCTCCGCCTCAAGCTGAGCCAAAGCCGGTGATGCAGAACTGAGCCGAAGAGCAAGTCGTATAGTTCTTCGCGCCATGCCGAGATACACTACTGCGACCCAGATTTCAAGCTCAGGGTTCAATTGCCCTCCAGCTCAACAACCAACCAACCGAATGAGCGTCGCGGATTTAGGGTTCGGTAGTCGCAAACTTCCAGTCAAGACCATGTACCTGAAACCTCAGCTTCTCCGAACGCGAGCAGCAATTCGACTTCATCGGATTATGGACTCAGGGTCTTTCCAGAAGCCCCCTTTAGGCCTACGCATCGGGACGTATACTAGGGAAGGGTATCAGGTTGCAGGGCTGTGAGCTTTGGGCGGAGATTTTGGGGGGTTCTAGGGGGCTTACACGAAAGTGGGTTATGTGCGAGCCGCTCTGTTCAAAAGTTCCAATCTTCACAAGCGTCAACTTGCAGATCGATCCTGTGGGTTTCGACACCACAACCCCTAAAGCTCGACTGGCAACCCCCAAATCAGACAACACGCCGTTCTCCTTTGACGCTTTTGTTTCGGGACGGCTTCAACACCATCTACAGAACAGTCGCAGACAGTAGGATAAAGCCTACAGCTATAAACATGTTTTTCTCGCAAGCCCGAGCTTGAGAAAAAACCCTGTAGGAAGGGCCTGTGCCGTCACCATCCCTTGGCTTCCGGCCCTTGCCCGGCTTTGCCTGCAAGCCAGGGCTTGTGGATCTTGTCAGGGATTAAATTGGCACAGGGTTGAAATTCAACGTCAGGATTCGGCTGTGTAGGGCTTAAGGGTTCGTGGTCAAGTTGTGCATCAGCTTGCGGGTGAACCGTGCTGAAGGTCTCGATATGCGAACTGTAGATCTCAGGCTTGAAGGGGCCGGGTGTTTAGATTTCTACGCGTCCCACATTCCCGACAGGGGCTGTGCCTGTTTCTTCAGAGATACCTACTTCGACGACAAGGTACAATGCGCTTCCCGGAAACACATCGGACATATCATGAACGAAAGCTATTGCTGAAGCAATGCATAAAACTACCGCACGAAGCCCCAGCAATGTTCAGGCGCTTGTATATCCATTCGGAACTGCCATGAGGGCTCAGGGTCTCAGAAGTCCTCACACCCTAAGTTTCAAGATCAGAATCTCTGTGTGCCAAGGTGCAGCTTACTTTCCAGCCACCCCTATGCAAAACGCTCGGCGACGCTGAATTCTAAGTGGAAAACTGCAGGGGTCGCGGGCCTGGAATCTGCGCCACAGGCGCACGCCTTCGTGGGATCGGACCTGTCCGGCTCTTTACCAGGTACCCCTGGCCCTGGGTTTAGGGTTTGGGTTTCTGTACTTTCCGGGTTCTCTAGGTCAACCAGCGAAGCTGATCCCCCATAACCTACTGTGTTGTAGGTTCTGATTATATACCCATATATATGAAATTTATAGGGGGCCTCTACGAAAGAGTGGCTTCTGTTAGGTTAAGGTACGTCTTTCAACGGCTTTCAGATTCAGGGATTTGACAGCTTTTAGCACTGGAGGGGTCATGTGCTGAGTCTTCCACGTGTTCGGACTTGGCGAGTTGAGCGTTTCGTTTAAGAGGGCCGCAGTGCTTCCACCACAGTTCTCCAAGCATTAGGCTCTGAAACTTGGCCCTTGGAAGCCGCAACTTGCACCAGCACCGAACCTCCCAGCCAGTAAAATATCCAAAGGCCCGACACCCTCGACTTTGCAAATGAGCCGCAGAGCGACAAACCACAAAACCCTGAACTTGAACGCTGAATGCCCGAAAGCCCTAAAGCCTGAAATTCCGCCAGGGAAAAAAACAGCTGAAGTCCAAAAAGCCCTCTTCCTTCGGGCTCCTAAGTATAAATCTACTAGAACATACCCCAGCTTGTTCCGATTCTAATTAGCATAAAAAAATCCCTCTGAGACCTAGGGACTTTGGAACTGCAGCCTCGCTTGGACCCCAAACCCCCTGGCCCCCGTCCTCTCCGACGTAGATGAGCTGGACTAGCTCCTCCCAGAGAGGGTTTGAGTTGTGTTTTTTGTTTTGGGGGGGAAGGGGTTTATTAGGGCTTTAGGAGTTTCGGGCTTTAGGGTTTTAGGGCTCCTCTCAGAGAGGGTATAGGGTTTGGGGCTTTCGAGTTTAGGGGCTCAGGGTTCTGGGGAGGCACCACAGCTACGGCCCCAAACCAAGACCAAGGCCCCATTCTGGGAGCCAGGGCCGGGTCGGAAGTCTCGCCCCGTGCAAAAGGCTCTGCTCCATTGCTCCAATCAGATCAGGGCTCCCAGGAGGTGAAGCGTAGCCTTAAACCCCAAGAAGGATTTTACCCCAGAGTTCCAACACCCGAAACCCTGCACATGTCCCACCACCACAGCCCGGATTCGCTGTTCCTCCCCCCACCCTAAACCCTAAACCCTAAACCCTAGACCCCCTCGCCTTGTCTTCCTGCTCCTCGAAAGCGCCGCTGCGCTCGGCTTGGCGGGTGTTGGACATGCCCTGCCGGTCGTCAGGAGGTGAGTAGAAGCGGGCTTGGGGCGACGAGACCTGGCTTGAAGAAGTATGGCTGCACATTACTAGTATTAAAGATGATTGTAATTGCTATTATTACTATTATTATTGTTATTATAATTATTAGTATTGTTTTATGCTTAGTTCTCTAAATTAGTCTCCCCGCAAATAGTACGGCACTCTGATAAAAAGGACCCCGACTCTTCTACGCATGAACATGCAAATAGACCCTTAAAACATCGATCCTCGACCCTCAGCTCCAGAGTGGCGGGTTTCGGGCTCATGGATGATATGAACTGGGCAGCCTAAAAGCTCGATTGCTGAAGCGCTTTAGGGCTTAGGGTTTACAGGAACTTGCTGACCCTACAACCAAACTCTGAAGATCTTTGGCAGTGGTTTTCCTGACTTGCGCAAGCACACGAGAACTCAAAGCTACCTGGGTGGTAAGTTATCCAACTGTGCAGGATTTAGTGTGCGGAGGGCGTGATCCAAAGTGCTGTGACATCACTGCATAAGAGGTGAAGCTGAAATATGAACACGCTTGCGGCTAACTCCGGGCATTTGCTTGTGACCCCTGTATCAAAAAACCTACATCCCCACTAATTAAAGTTTAACAACTCGTCGACCTCATTCTGTGCACCAAGCCCGGAAAGGGTAAACCCTAGACCCCACAACTCTCAAGAGCCTCCACCGCAACGCAGAACAGCCCTTCGAGTGCACTGCAAACCTCTAAAGTAGAACCCAAATACCCTGAACCTACCCTAAACCCTCAAACCCTATGTAAAGCCCTGCATGCTAAACCTCCCAAAACCCTTAATCACCAAAAGCTCCAAACCCAAAACCTTAATCACCCAAAACTCCAAACTCTAAACCTTAAACCCTAAACCTTCATCACCAAAAACTCTAAAGCGCCCTTTCCAGGGTCCTAAGGGTCGAGGCAGGGACCGGCTGGGAAACATCAGCCGGGTTCCAAAGCTGTCGCTTCTGGGGGGGGGNGGGGGGGGGTCTGAACTTTACTTACCTTTGGTTAGTAGGGAATGGAGGAATGGGGTACAATTATAACTACTGTCACTACCATATTTAAGAGATCTATAAGGGTTACTATAAGGGTACTATAGGGTTTAGGGTTTAGGGTTAGGATCAAGGGTTTCAGAGAGCCCAATACCCCTTAACTAAGGAATATATAAATCATAATATGAGGCCCCTTATAATTTAAGGTCTATTGCTTAATTAAGGGGTATTGGGCTCTCTGGGCTAGGGGTTGAGGGCTTTCAGTGGTTTTAGGGTTGAGGGGTTTAGGGGTTTAAGGCTTTCAGGGTTAGGTCTCCAGGGCTTCAAGGGGCCTCCGGGGTCGGGTTGAGGATTTCGAGATGTAAGGTTTTGGACATCCAAAAATCCTGACTTGTTAGTAGTTTCAGTGCTCTGGGTGGATCATGGTCTTTTAGAATCCTACCCGGTGCGGGATCGGCCCCGCTGCCCCCCGCGGTCTTCACGGGGGCTGGATTGAACCGAAAGGTTGGCAGGTTGGAAAGCAGGTTTCGAAGCTTGAGCCCCTCTTGCACGCAGTTCATCTCAGGCAGTTTTACGTGTACCTTAACCTACCAAAACCTACTTTTTTCTAGGGACCTGATAAATTGCATATTAGGGTTTATAATAAGAACCTACAAAAAAGTAGGGTTTGCTAGGTTAAGGTAGTGCTCGAGGTTGAGGAGAACGTGGGGGTTTGAGGCTTCGGGAGTTGTATTAACTCAGGAAGACAAGCTTCAGGTTCGACGAACCCCCCATCCCGAACCAGACACCGAGAAACCGGCTTTCAAGCAACCCTAAACCCTTGCCTTGACCCTAAAACCGAAACTGCAACACTTTGAGGGAGCCCTAAACCCTAAACCCTAAACGAAAAATCCCTACTCGAATCCCCCAGCCCCGAGACCATCCGGGTAGGATTCTTTCGAAGCCTCGCGATGCGGTGAAGCTGCACCACAAGTGCCGGTGAAACCAGTGATACACAAATTCATTGAAGTTCGGGGTCGTTGCTACTCTCATGCTGAAACTTTGAGGTGGGTCTAGGGTTTATAAGCCTCAGTCGGAAAAACTATGAAATGAATTGCAATTAAGGCTAGGCTGCGTAATTACATCACCTAAAGCCAGCCCCCATGAATCCGAAATTCTCGAAAGCCCTGACGTCCCTCTGCCGAAGCCTTCGAAGCCAACGCCCTGTAATTATAAAGGCCCCTGAACCCTAAGCCCTATAGATCCCTTAAAGGAACCCTTCTAGTACCCTTTAAAGGAACCCTAATTGTTAAGGCCCCTATATTACGCCCTGAGCCCCACTTCGAGCAGAGAGTCAGACGCTGAGCAGCGCATGCTTCTTGAGGAGGACTCGGCAGGGGAGGAGTTTGCAGCTCGGAAACATGTTCAGGCATTTTAGGGTGTAGGGGTTTAGGGGGTTAATAAGGGGTTCCAGGGGTTTAGGATTCAGAGAGTTGGGTTCTCAGGGCTTCCAGGATTCAAGAGCTCCAAGGTATACGCTGGGTTTAAAGTCACCGGTCGCAGTTTAAGGCGTTGCGCGAGACTTTCGGTTCAGGGGCCAGTGCTGTTGAGCGATGTACCGACTTGCATTTCTATTTTTAAGTAACCAGGGGAAAAAAGGAATAAACTTTTGTTTCATAATGGTTCCTTTAAGAAAAAGTATGTGATCGGGAAGCCACCCGACACTATTGAATGGTTGACCAGGAATGTATGCCCACGAAGAGACCATGAATCTTGCTAAAAACGCTGCCTTGAATCTCTGAGCTCAAAGCTTTCATGTGAATCCGAAGGCAAACATACAGCTGAGCCACTCCGCGTCGTGATTCTTAACCAAGAGCACAAAGCTTGAACATGGATGAACCTGGAACAATACATACTGGGCTTTCCCCATCTATAGTTAAAAACAAAACGACATACTTCGCTTTCTAGCTCCTGTCGTGATCTGGTGATGTTGCAGTTGCAGCACTGGGGCCAAAATGTATCTTCTGAGCCGACATGCCGCAAGCCACTGAAGTAGACTTCAAAACGTTCAAAGCAAACGCCGCGAGCCCATCGGCGTAAATCCCAAACCATCCAAGTCCCGTTCATCAAAACATATACCATGCAGCATACCAAGCACCCAAAAAAATGTAAAAACCCCTAAGCCCTAAACCCTTATACTACCTTAGCCAACCTACCAAACCCTACTTTTTTGTAGGTTCTTATTATAAACCCTAATATGGAATTTATAAGGTCCCTCGAAAAAGTAGGTTTTGGTAGGTTCCCAGACCCCCGGGAGGATCTAGAAAGTAGATCCCCTGATTTGGGGCCCTATACTACTAAGGGTACTTTATAGGAACCCCCATTAAGGGATCTACTTTTTGGATCCTCCCGGGGGNGTTTAGGGTTTGGGGTTTAGGGCCTAGTTTAGGGTTTGGGTTTAGGGTTTAGGGTTTCGGGTTTTGGGTTTAGGGTTTGGGGTTTAGGGATCTACTTTTTGGATCCTCCCGGGGGTCTGGGTTAAGGTATCGCTTATAGTCACCGCCTTGGGCCCCCGACCGGCGTGTCGGGCTTGCCGAGACTCAGTGCCTTACGCTCACCTGGACGGTCGGGGTCTCCGGGGTTCTAAGGTTTAGGGTTTAGGGTTTAAGGTTTAGGGGTTTGGGATTTGGGATTTTGGTGGTTTAAGGTTTAGGGTTTAGGGGTTAGGGGTTTGGGATTTGGGATTTTTGGTGGTTTATGGTTTAGGGGTTTAGGATTTGGGATTCTGGGTTTAGGATTTGGGATTTTTGGTGGTTTCAGGTTTAGGGGTTTAGGGGTTTAGGATTGGGGATTTTGGTTGTCTAAGGTTGAGGGTTTAGGGGTTTAGGAGTTTGGGATTTGAGATGTTGCTGGTTTAAGTTTGGGGCTTTTGGTGTTAGCTTTAAGTTCTTGGTGCTTTGAGGGTTTTCGGGAATCGGAGTATTGAAGTTTCAGGGTTGAGGGTTTCCAGACTTTAGGACTTGTGGGTACGCTTTTGGAGTTTACGGTTTAGGGGGATCCTGCAGCCCAAAACGCCCGGGCGATGCTGCTGTTGCAGCACATCAAGCCATAGCCTTGACCGGTTGGATTTGCTGGTGGATTTACCAAAACCTACTTTTTTCTAGGAACCCCACAAATTCCATATTAGGGTTTATAATCAGAACCTACAGAAGAGGTAGGGTTTCGTAGGTTAAGGTAGTTGTTACCCTAACCCTTGAACCCTAAGTCCCTAAACCCTAGACCATCCTAAACTCCAAACCCTAAACCCGGTCTCACCTTGCTTTTCCCATCATGTGGATCCCCGGATGGGTCCAGCAGCTGAAGGGCGGCGATCGAAGCGAAGACGTGGGCACGTCATATCTTATTGGCCAAAGCAGAATCTTGAGTCGGCCCGTGAAGTACACGAAAAGAATAAGCTTCTTCAGAGTCTAGGCTGGGCTACAGTAGCATTTAGGGTTTTCCTAAGGGCTGGATTTTTTGGGGTTTAGGGCCCACTGGGGGTGCTAGTCTTTAGGATTATGGATCTCGGCTTGAAGGGTTGGGCTTCAGAGTTTCGGTTGTAGGGTTTCGGCTTTTGCGTGTGGATTTTAGGTGTGGCTTTAGGGTCTCAGTTTGCGGGTGTGGAGTCGTAAGCTACGTTAAAGCATTAAAGAACACTTTGAAGCAAGACCTTCCAATCCACGAAGGCCTGCGATCTCAAGCAAAAGCGCTGAAAACCCCTTGTAGAAACCCGACAGAGCCCCATGCAAAGCCCTGCAATATGAAGGCACTAAAAATTACAACAGAGGGGGTGTTATAACATATTCAAACGGAATCTGTCTTTTGGGACTACTATTGGCAACTGTTCAGGCGCCTCTATTGCACCCTAAAGTATACCCTTTCATAGTAGACCCTCGAGTAAGCCCGATAAAACACCTATAGAACCCCATAAAATCACAGTTAAACCTCAAAAAGCCCTGTAGAGCCCGACAACACTCTCATCAAAACCCAGTGCCAGAAAAAGACCTTCACATAAGATCCAAACTAAAGCCTCAAAAACTCCAATACAACCCCATAACACCCTTAAGTAAAACCAAAAAACATGGCCTTCGAGCTGGTTCAGCTCCCCCTTCCGCAGTTGGCTCAGCACACGCCGCCGACGAAGCTCTCCTATGGCTCGGCCCTCAAACCCCAAAAAAACCCTAAACTTGTGATCCTAGGCCTTAAGGGTGAGGCTTTGGTGCTTTGGGGGTTTAGGGTTTAGGGTTTAGTGCTTTACGGGTTTGGGGTTTAGGGGTTCATGGCTCTCTTACGGGTTCGTAGGAGTGTTTTCAAGCGGTGTAAAGGGCATTATGGCGTTATGCGAGGTTTTATGTAAGGTACAGTGTCGGGGCCTCACTGGCTAGGATAGCATTCTGGGGTATATCAAGCAGCGCTACATGCCCCCCAAGCCCTGAAGCAACGAAAGCAACTGAAACCCTAAAGTCAGGAAACATCAACCAAAGACCTGTCTAGCCCTTATAGATCCCCAGAACCCGTATAGAAAAAATCAGCACACACACACAGAGTCATGCAAGGCCCTGGTCAAGAAACCTTCTCTCTTCACGGGTCGAAGTCTTGCCCCATGATTATTCTTTTTCAGGCAGAGGCGTTTAGTAAGCAGCCCCATAACCCTACTGATTCGGCGTTCCTTATTATGATTTCCTTCAATAGGCGTAGGTTATTTGGTTATTTGGGATTAAGGAAGGGCCTGCATTCTCCCCTAAACCCCTCTAAATAGGGGTGGGAAGATGGCCTTCCCACACGTCCAAGCCCTGCACGAGGCGTCGGCAATCGCGGTCCTTGCGCTTCCGGAGGGGCTTAAAGGATTCACGGAAAGACTTAAAGGATTCAGGATTCATGGTTTCGGGCTTAGGGCTTGGGGTGTGTAGGGTGTCGGTGCACAACCAGGCATGGTACGCACTTCGGGGTTCCCAAATTAAGTGGTTGCGGTGGTACGATGGTCCTGGTCGTCGTGGTCGTCTTGGTCGTCGTGATACTGGTCGTCGTCGCGATTTCAGGGCTTTAGGGGTTTAGGGTTTAGGGGCTTCGGGGCTGTTTAGGCAGAACTTGAAGCTAAACCGTAGATCATGGCTACCGCAGGCCCCTGAACCTAAACCCTGACGTTCCACTGCAACATCTAGATCTTCCACAGGAAGCAGCCCCGTCCTCCTTCTTCTGCTTCTCCCGGCGCCTGCTCAAAAAACACGGCTTTGGGTGTTCGGGATGGGAGAGCTGCTGGCACAAGCTCAGGGCCTTGGAGTGTAAGTTCGAGGGCCCCGCTTTGTAGTTAGGGTTACTAGGGTTTATAGGGTTTTTGGTTGGGTGTAAGTTTGTAGGTTTGAACACGAGGCTTGCAGGGTTCGAGATGAGGGTCACGGGTCTGAGAGCTCGGGAGTCTTGGGCGAGACATCTTCACGATCAGCATGGGCGTCCTCTGTCTTCTCCGTGCTGCAGATGGAGGTTGATTGCCACTAGTTGACGTAGTGATCGCATTCTTCGTCGGCTAGGACCTGCCCTCTAGCTTGTTCTTGCTATGCTGTCACGATGAGAAGCGCAAACCAACCGTATACATACATGAAGACCTAGGGCAATGAACATCCAACAAATAAATCTTGGAGGCCTTCTCAGATTGACGTGTTCCCTGGGTATGTTTCAAGGATCGCTGGACGTCGTAAGTGATGCTCTATCTATATACCTAGATCTCGAAATATCATACGCAGCTGGGAATATAAGTCATGGTCACAGTTCTGCGTTTAGGTGTTTTCTAGTCAAAAAAGTCTCAGGACCACAGAAGCCAGCTAAGGCCTTCGGCGCATCTGCCGCAGAAAGTTTGCAGCGAAGCTATCGACCTGCTCAACTGGTAGGGCTGTGGCCTGGCTTTTAAGGGTTCTATGAAGCGTCTACGAAAAGATTTTGGATTTAGGGTTTCGGTAGGCGGGCGAATACTGCTTCAGCCCTAGAAGTACCAAACAGCGAAGCAAACCGTAAGTCAAGTCAATCCCCAAATAAATGGGAGTTTCCCAAAATAGGGGACCCTAACATAGTACCCTAAAGTAGGATCCTTATTATAAGGACCCCAAAATAGGGTGCCCCCTACTGTTCGGAAACCCCCAAAATGGCTCGAAAGATTGCATGAACCCTCAACCCCAGATCCGAAAAACTCTCAACCCCGAACCCGAGATCCCTGAAGCCCTGAACACACCCGGGATTGGGCTCCTTGACCCGAAATCCCCAAATCCCAGGCCCTCAGCTCTGAGAGTTCCCGGCTCCATGGGGTTTCAACTCTGCTGGGGTCCGAAGGCTTCGGGACGTTGGGAGATTTTGGGGCTTTAGGGAAGTTTAGGGGCTCAAGCCCAAAGAGCCCAATGCCCCCTTAATTAAGGAATATAAGGGTTCCTTACAGGGCTCCTTAAAGGGATCTATAGAGGTTCTATAAAAAATTAAGGAATATAGCTTAAATCATAATATGAAGCCCCTTTTGCATGCAAGGTATATTATTGCTTAATTAAGGGTATTGGGCTCTCTGGGTGGTGCGCCGGGTGCAGGGCTGAGACTATGCCCTGAACAAGCAGTTTTCCGTAAGGTCTCCGGGAACACATGTTCAGGGCCCTTTTGGCTTCCATGCCTTGAGCATGCTTGCAGCAATAAGAAGCCGCGACGCGAAAGCTTTCATCCATCAGGAGAAGATGACATCGAAAGCCTCAGGGCGTCAAGCCTGGCTGTAATCAACCGTAAGCCGACAGAAGTCCAGTTCCTAAGGCCGGCACGAACCCTTTCAGAAACCGTTCTAGGAACCCTGACAGGGACCCGTGAAGGTACCCTTCTAGGAAGCCTTGCAGGTAGCCTGAAAGGAACCCTTAAGCGAATCCTTAAAGATACCAGAATTAAAGGAACTTGAATGGAAACCCTGCAGAGCCAGAGCTGGACGCCCTGTGCGATCCGACTGACAGAAGCTCGGAATCCGAGATCATCTCTCTGCAGCATCTCGCGACGCAGACTTTCTGAAAACACGGTGGTGTAAAAGCCCTTAAACCAGTTTGGCTCCATGTACTTCCTGCATCTCTGCTTGCTCGACGAATCCTCCTGACTAGCTAGATGCTTCTGCACCGAACTCGGAACAACAGGGACCCTAATGCAGACCCCGAATTGTGGGATCCTAATAAGAAGGACCAGGACCCCTACATAAAGATGTCGTAGAACGACCTGCGGCGAAGAAGAAGGATTCTTCACACCTCCATGTTACTGCATACAGTTGGGGGGGACTCTTCGGTTTGGGGTGTTTGGCTCAGGAGTTCAGGATGTATACGGCTTGAGGCGATGTTCTTTCAGGTTTAGCTTTGGACGTCGACTTCCACGCCTGTAAGTCCAAATGTGATTCTTTTCCATGGAGCCAGTGGAATTCCATGCGCAACTCCAAGGCGCCGATCTTGGCGTTTGTAGGCTTCAGCGTGATGCAGACAATGCCGGCCAGAGAAGAGGTGAAGGCTTTTCGGGGGATCGTTCGACTTTCGGGTCTCAAGTGGCAAGGCTTTGAGAGTTTGGGGGCAATAGCTGGTGTGTGAACAGCAGTATAAGAAGGGGCGGAAGCAGCAGCAGTCGTTGTGGTCGTGGTCGTGGTCGTCGTCGTAGCAGCAGCAGCAGCAACAGCAGCAGTAGGCGTCGCGGTGGTGCTGGTGCTGGTGCTGGTGCTGCTGGAGGTGTTGCTGATTCATCATCAGCGCTGCCGTTCTCGCTTGCGATTTCTTCGTGCTATCATGGCTATCCTATTCTGCAAAAGCCCTCAACCCTACTGTTCAGCCCTACGCTCATGAACTCGCCCCGAATAGGCTCTTCAGCCTCAGCCGGCAAATCCTGGCTCGGCCTCCGCCGTTTGGCGAAGTCTGGAAAACTTGGCCATGCGGGGATCTCGAGATGTTTGGAGCCCAACTTCGAGTTCAAGGTAGATTGCTCGCTCTGAGACCGCAGAGCGTCGAAGCACTCTTGATGCCCAGAGCCCAATGGCCCTTCACTCAGGAATATACCCAAAACCATCATAATGATAATAACAGAAATCACAATAGTAACGCTAAGAATATGCAATAACAGTAGTGGACGTCATCGTAGTAATAGTAAAAATAATAGCCATGCTAACAACGCAATAGACGCAACGTGTACTTGGAGGTTCATGGGTAGTTACAAGTGGGGTCAGAAGTAGGGTAACCATAATTATAATCCATATTAGGGGACACATAACCCCACTTATAACTACCCATGAACCCTAAACCCTATAGAACCCTTCAAAGAACCCTAGACCCTAAACCCTATAGAACCCTTTCCAAGTAGTGGAAGGTAATTTGTCAACTACGGGTCGTGGGGACTCTGGCTCTCTGGAGCCAGCGACTGAGAATCTGAATCCCCTGACCCCGGAACCGGTTGAGGGCTCAGGGTTTAAGTTTAGGGCTCAGGTTTTAAGTTTAGGGCTTAGGGCTTATGGCTTCTATAAAGTTTAGGGCTTACGGCGTATAGTTTCTACAAAGTTTAGGGCTAATGGCGTATAGTTTCTATAAATTTTAAGGCTTATGACGTATAGTTTCTACAAAGTTTAGGGTTTAGCGACCCAGGCACCCCACAGATCGTTCTCTCAGGATAGGAATTCGGGGCTCAAGAAAAGTGGCGATCGAGTGCTTGGGGTGGTTTGGAACTGAAGCTCATCTTTATCAGGCATGAGCTGGAAACTGCCCCGCCAGCGCACACGCGTCTTATTCTAGAATCTTTAGTTTGTTAACGGGGCACGTCGTTTCATCCCGGGTCAGCCCTTTGACACCATCACCGTTCAGGCATTTCAGTCACTTGGGATAAACGGTTCTGGTTTAGGGTTTAGGGTTTAGGGTTTAGGGGCCCGATTGCTTGCTCCTCTCACCCCACATGCCAAGGATGTATTTTATCTGTACAGCAAGTTGTCTCGGTCTGGAACCGGCAAGCCTTCTCTGACTGGATCTTGTTACCAGGTTTCCCCATCCCTGAAGCTCACGTTTTGCAAGCAATCCAGCTTCCTGTCACAATCCACGCGAAACCCTGAACGTATGTAAGACCCTGAATCAAGCGAAGTTGAAACGATGCTGCTCGACGCGTCTTATGCCCCAGGCGCAGGAGCGCACGGAAACTAGGAGCCAGAAAGCAAACCCTAAACCCTAGACCCCGCATACTGCGATATATAGCGCACCCAAACCCTTTCAGCCTCAGCCAATCCCAGCGCAAGCCGAGCCACACCCATATCAGGCTTTGGGGTTTGTAAGGTTATAGCCACGCTTGTAGAAAGGCCATAGTTACCCTAGACCCTAAACACCTAAACCCCTAAATTTAAATCCCTAAACTCTAAATAAATCGAAATTGTATGTTTTCACGACCCAGCCCACCGCGCCAACCCCTAGCCCTCGCCCCAGCGTCAAGCCCCAACCAGGCCCCCTAGCCGCCCTAGCCCGATTTCATTGGTTTTTACAGACAAACTCGGTCAAAACGTGTCGGTCAGAACCTAAACCTTAAGCCTAAATCCCGAACCCCCAAATCTCTCCCACATCAAACGGAGAAGACCAGGTGGTGCTGCACGAGATTCAACGACTCATCTTCAGGTCGCTCCAGCGCTTCAACCTTTTCGGGCTGTTTTGGGAGCTGGGACGTTAGGACCCTAAGGGTTCCTTTAGAAGCTTCTTTTACAGGGTGCCTTTAACGGGTTTTACAACGGTTCGACCTTGGGGTCGTTTTGGGGTTTGCGGGTTGAGGGTTTAGGGGTTCAGGGGTTTAGGGGTCTTGGGTTTAGGGGGTTCCGAGGTTTCGAGGTTTAGGGCCACGGGTTTAGGGGTTTAGGGCTTTCGGTGACTTTAGGGCCCTCAGGGTTCCTTTCATGCATGTTTAGGGCTTAGGGCTTACCATTGGCTAGAGGCTTTCCATCCCACCCGGAATCCCGGCACCGTTACAGGCGGCCAAACCATCCCAAGGTATTCCTGCGACAGCTTTGCTTGCAGGTTCATGGGTAGGTATATGTAAGTGGGGTTTATAAGTAGGGTCCCCAGAATTATAACCCATGCTAGAGCACTTATAACTACCCATGAACCTCCAAGTAGGCCCTACCCTAAACCCTTTACCCTTATAGAATCCCTATAGATCCCTTAAAGGGACCCTTAAAGNATGCTAGAGCACTTATAACTACCCATGAACCTCCAAGTAGGCCCTACCCTAAACCCTTTACCCTTATAGAATCCCTATAGATCCCTTAAAGGGACCCTTAAAGGAACCCTTATAGCTACCCGTGAACCTCCAAGTGAGCTAATTACACTCACCCCTCAAAAGACGCCCAAAAGAGGCGGCCTGGAGCCTTGAGCCTTCGGAGCCTTCGGAGCTTCGCAAAAGCGAAGCTACACTTCGGAGAATCTCCAGAGGTTGGGATACAGCTTTTTCTTTATCCTATGCTGTACCCTGGAATCATTGAGGACCCTAAACTCAGCCCTTTTAGTAGCCCTTTGCAGGAACCCTTAAAGTCAGATCGTGAACCTTAAACCCTAAACAATCCGTAAACCCTAAACCCCAAACCCAAAACCCTAAGCCCTAAACCCAAAACCCCTAAACCCTAAACCCTAACTGGGGTGGGGGCTAAAAATTTCGGTGCTTCGTACTCCAAGGCAAGGTCCAGCGCTGTCTTGCCTCGAGGTGAGGGTGTAGTGAAGGGCTGCTTTAGGGGTTTAGGGTTTAGTTTAGGGTAGGGTTTAGGGTTTAGGGTTTAGGGTTTAGGGTTTAGGGTAGGGTTTAGGGTTTAGGGGTTAGTATACATAAGAAGTACCATGGGCTGCGCTGGGGGTTAGTTAGTAAAATGCTACTCCATAAGCCTTAGGATAAGGCCTACTATACGGGCTACTGTAAGGGTTGGTTAAGGGCTGCTTTCGGGCTGCTACAAGGTGTAGTATAAGGGTTGGTATGAGGATGTACTGGGGTGAACACTGCAGGGTGGCGGATTGGGTTTGGGGAACGGATTTAGGCTCACATACATACGTACATACATACATAACACTGCATTACCTTACTTTACAGACGTGAATACATACATCTATGCATCCTCACATCCATACGTCTATACAGTGTGCATGTGCATGGACACCAATACATATACATAAACCCCAAACCACAACCCACCCACCTCAATCCCCATAGTACCCGCTGTCCAGGACCCTACTCAAGCCCTGCGAAGATCCCAAAGCATGCACCCTGCAGGGCTTAGGGTTTAAGGTTTTTAGTTTAGGGTATCCCTAGAGATCACCGGATTCGGGTCGAGCGGTTAGGATGGAGATTGTAGTTTAGCCAAACGACCCTTCTCTTGCCACACATGAGAGACTTTATGATTCAGGGCAGAGGGTTTAGGGCTTCGGGCTGAGGATTCAAGTCTTCCTTCATGTCCGTCAAGAAGCCACGTAGTTGCTGAGTTCATAAGCCCCAAAAAGTGTACACTTTAGTTTTATAGTGGGTAATATCATCCCAAAAAGTGTAAAGTGTATCCACTCAGCTACTAAGGCCAACTCATGTCCGCATCAATCTACCAATTCCAACTCGCTGCACATCCCCTGCGCAGGGTTAGCCCTGACTCACCCTAAACCCCTGAAACCTAAACCCCTAAACCCCGAAACCCCTAAACCCCTAAACCCCTCAACCCCTAAACTCCGGAAACCCCTAAACCCCCGAAACCCCTAAACCCCTTAAACCCCTCATCCCCTCAACCCTACGACCCCTTAAACCCCTAAACCCCTAAGACCCCTAGAGACCCTTTGCCTGAAACCAGGAGCGCCTTGAAGGGCTCCAGGTTTAAAGGTTCCCTTCAGGGGTTCCTGTTTGTGCTTCCCTTTTCCCAGAGACTCCCATGCTTTTTTTAGTTGAGGTGACTTTTACGTCTGCCTGAAGTCCGCTCTCAACTTCAACAGCTACTGCTACACCAGGTCGTCATTCTGGATGGGAGACGCCCTCGTTGACGCGAGGAGAGGAAGCCACCGCCCCGTCAAAGCACATGTCGTAGTCAACGATGCAGGCGGCCACAAGGTGGGAGACAACCGCATTGAAGAAGTCACACCCCCACGTAGTGTCCACGACAGGCCTCGACAACCAGGGGGAAGAAGACGTCCAGTTTAGGATCCCTTAATTAAGGAATATACCTTAAATTATAGTAGGATCCCTAATATGATTTAAGGAATATTCCTTAATTAAGGGATATTGGAGTCTCTAGGGCTCCCTTACAAAACCAACCTTTTTGAAGACTCAAAAACCCTGAATCCTAAAACCTATAAACCTAAGGGAAGCAAAGAACCTAAGGGAAGCATTACATTAAAGACTCAAAACAGGAGCTTCCCTCTTTTAGGGCTCCCTTATACAAGCCACCTTTCTAAAGACTCAAAACAGGAACCCGAAACCCTAAAACCCTAAAACCCCTAAACCTAAGGGAACCACTATACTAAAGTTCAAAGCATCCCTTTAAGGGTTCCCTGAAGGGAACCACCAGATTAAAGACTCAATCGCGGGAACCCGAAACCCTAAAACCCTAAAACCCCCAAACCCCATGCACCCCTTAAGGGTTCCCTTACCCCTTTTTTAAACGACTCAAAGCAGAAGAGAACACGGCAGCCTTATTAGGTCCTTATTGTGGGCATTAAGGGGACTAGACCCTAAACTATGAACCCTTAAATCCTAAACCCTAAACCCTAAAACCCTAAACCCAAGGGAACCCCTATATCAAAGACTCAAAACAGGAGAGAACGCGGCAGCCTCTGCAGGTTTTCAGGTCGGGCCGTGCTCGGTTGGCGAGGAGAAGCATAGCCATCCTTTAGGGGTCATAAGGGGTTTTTTGGGGGCTTTAGGGGTTTATAGGGTTTAGGTGGGTATAGGGCTTTAGGGCTTAAGGGGTTAGGGCAGGGGTTCATAGGGTTTGTAGGCTTAGGGGCCTTAGGGGCTTAGGGGCTTCAAGGGTTGGGGGTTTAGTGTTGTTTTTGGGTGGTGTCTCATAGCCACCCTCTTGTCAAGCAACCTCAGAAGGTGCTGTGCCGCCTGGCTTATCGCTGCACCCCAGGCTTCATGCAGAATTCAAGTGATAGGCGAGCGTCTGTACAATAATCAACCCCTGCGACTGAAGTGAAGTACGATGGTTACATATCCTTGGAAGGCCAACTAAGAGATTCCACGAGACGAATGGCAAAGAGCATTGGCCAACCAAGCAGTGTAGCACTCGTGAGAACGAATATTGAACAAGCTGAAACGATCCTAATTTTTGTCAGAATTGCGGTGGTTACAACCGTCGCGCTGTTGATAGCAAAAGCCCCAATAACGAACGTCACGAGTGTCATAGTCATCAGCACCGCCAGAATGATCACCATCGGCATCGTCATCATGATCATCGTGATCATCTTCAGAAGCATCATCAGCAGCAGCAACACAACAAGGAAACGAAAGACTGCGACAACGACTGCTATTGAGTTGTTGCCATCATTGTTGCTGTTGTTCTTACAGTTGCTCCAAGTATCCTTACCCCATGGCTCACTCAGCGCTACACTGCTCCACACCCAAGCCTAGACCCTTAACTGGGCTCTTGCTAAGGAAGTTAATTTTACGGGATCTATAGTATATAATATTATTATGTACTTATGGTAACTTAAATTAAAGCCCTTAACAAGAACCCAGTTAGCCATTCTAAATCCAGAGCTGGACCTCGGAACCGCAATGCCTGGACCTCGAATCCTCAACCTCAAACCTTGCATACTAGACTCTCAAGCTCGAACCCCGAACCCTGAAACCCTAAAGCCCTAAAGCCCTAAGCCCCACACCCTGAACCATAAAACCCCCAACCCTAAAACCCTAAACCAAAAGAACAAAAGGTCTAAAAGCCTAAACCCCAAAACACAAAGCCTAGACCCCTGAAACCTGAGTCTGGGATATGTCGAATGCTTCCATGAGGTTGGGGGTGGCGGTGGGAAGGGGGGAGGGGGGAAAAGTCACAACCTGAGTCCAGGCCGAGGAACTCGAAGGATCCGGAGATAATGCTGGCGCCAAGCGGGGTGATGCCCGGACAGTGTGACCTTCTCAGGGATCAAGGTTTGGGGTTTAGGGCTTTAGGTTGTAGGATTCTAGGTTCTTAGGGATAAGGTCTGGGGTTTAGGGTTTTAGGTTGTAGGATTCTAGGTTCTTAGGGATCAAGATTTAGGGTTTAGGGTTTCAGGTTGTAGGATTCTAGGTCCTTAGGGATCAAGGTTTAGGATTTAGGGTTTTGGGTTTAGTTTCAAGGATTTAGGGGTTTAGGTTGTACGATTCTAGGCATTTACAACTTCCAGGGGTTTAGGTTGTAGGATTCTGTATTTGCAACTTCGGGGGCTTATGGTGTTTATAGGGCCTCGGGTTTGGGGTTTACTGAGGCTCTGTTTGAAAAGAGCTTATAGGGCTCTTCGATGGGGGTTCCAAGGCCTTGGAGTGGGACCTTGTCTTGAACCCTGTTGGTTTCGGTTTCATCGGTTTGAGGGGGGTCTTTGTATCGTTTTTGCTAGTTTTAGGGGTTTAGAGTTTTGGGTTAAGAGGGTTTCAAGTTGGCCTGCAGTGGACTTCTAGGTACACTGCCGTCCTATAGCCTTTATTGTAGTCATTTTTGTTTGTTAATGAGTTTCATGGTTAGGACCACCTAATGCAAGATTGCTTAACCCAAAAAAAGAACTGCAATGGAGACTAACCCTAAACACTGAAAGCCCTAACCCCATGGAGGCTATATGTACTAGGTGTCGATTTCAACATTCCCAAAAATTACTCGTCTTTTTAGGGCTCTATGTTAAACAAAAAGGGAAATCGAAAACGCTCCCAGATCAATACCTAGTATAGGTAGGCTCTCTCGTTCAAGGTTCGTGGTGCACTGTGGCGTGGGCACAAGCCCCGGGAGCTGGCTTTCTAGGTCGAACCTCCTTGCTTGAGGCTCCTGGGTGCTTAGCATAGCGGCCATGGCAATTAGAGTGGGGTGCGGGGTGTGATATTGCAGCATAAATAATACCATGAGGAGTTCGACATGTTGTGAGGAGTTCCAAAGACTAGTGCTTGTAGTAGACGGAGTGCGCTCTAGCTACAATAATGACTTGTAACTCCACGCGGCTTTGGACATTGTAACATCCTTGACACACCTGCAGCTGGCCACAACGCATGTCAAAACGTTAATCACTACCATAGGTGCTACTGCTTCTCTCCTGCTCGATGAAACGAAGGCTTCATCTGAAACCCTGAACCCTAAAAACCTTTAAAACCCTGAACCCTAAAAACCCTAAAGCCCTGAACTCTAAAGCCCTGAAACCCTGAAACCCTAAAAATCCTCATTCCAGGCCACGCAATGCTGCTCGCTTTGGACGGGCTGAACCGGTTCATCAGCTTCAAGACTGTAAACCTGGGAGGAGGGGTTCAGGAGCCATCATAGGGTTTAGGGTTTAGGTGGTTCAAATTTGGGGTTTAGGAGTTTAGGGTGTAGGGATTAGGAGTTTAGGGTTCGGATAAACCTGGGAGGAAGGGTTCCCAGAGACTCCAATATCCCTTAATTAAGGAATATACCTTGAATCGTATCAGGGATCCTACTAGGTATATTCCTTAGTTAAGGGATATTGGAGTCTCTGGGTTCAGGAGCCGAGGAGGTGATCTTCCCATGATCCTCCAAGTAGGGTCCCTAACTACACTTCGGCCCTCGGCCGAGATGCACAAGGCCGAGCGGGCTGAAGAAAGGCTGGCGCATGGCCTCGTTGACGTCCTTGGCGTCTGAACCCTCGCGAATATATCATACTGTATAAGAAGTAGGGTTTATACTACCGTTTTGGTGAGTGTAGATAGGCCTCCTTCTGAATATTGGTGAATCATAATAAGGTACCCCCCCCCCCCGCAATACTATTGGTAATTATTAAGGCCCCTATATTATGCAGATGTACATGTTTTACAGGTTAAACGGTTAGGTTTCAGGTTTAGCATAAGCACATATGTGCACATAGACATAGACAGTCACAATTCAGTTGTCCCTGTTCACGTATACGTTTGCTGCTCCTGTCCTAGAGACCTCAACCTGGGGGCGCACGATTCCCAAGGAACCTGGGACCTGAACTGCGAAGATAGGGTTTAGGGTTCAGGGTTTGTCGAGTGCCCCTCAACCCGAAAGCCTAAACACTATAGGCCGCCCTCCTTCAAGATGCAGTGCCGATCCCGACTAACACTGTGGGGTACGTGAGTTATAAGTGGGGTCATAAGTAGGGTACCCGTACCTGTAGCCCATATTAGGGGTTATAAACCCATAAACCTCCAAGTCTCCAATTAAGGCTTACCAAGCCTCGATTCCAGACCTCAAAAAACAGTGGCAGCAAGGGCTGCTTTTCACCAGCAAGGGGAAGCTTGAAAAGCCCAAAAAGAAGGAGTCGTCACGGAAGGTGCATATGTAAACTTCTAGGTCTCCCCATAGTTTTCCTGGCCTTAAGGCCCAAGCCAAAACCGAAACATAAAAGCATTTTTCATCCCTCTCGACCGATCTCACGCGCCCCAACGCTCCTGACAGGGTGTTTCAGACCCGTCACGAAACTGCCCTCCGCAGCTTTCGCAGGTTTTCCTCGCCGATCCCATGAGATCAAGACTGGACCACTTCCCGAATTAATTTTGCTTTTGCTCCTGCCGAGTTTCCGCCTGTGCTTCAAGTAACTCCGCTAAGATCCTCACAGGCAGGCGAGCTCAGGTATGGGCATTAGGGGTTTTAGCGTTATTGCTCAGGGTTTATATAGAGTTTAGGCTTAGGGTTTGGGGTTTGGGGTTTCAGAGTTTAGCCTGCAAAGGCTTTGACATTCTAGGCTGAGAGACGCAGAACCTGCAAATAACTTGCCTGCTGATGACAAGGGCAAGGGGACTTCTGAACCTCACGGATTACTTGAACTTGACCCCTAGAGATCTGATGTCGCGGAACTTGGTTCCAGGATAGGGGGTTTTATTGCAAGAACCTTTCGGCCTGGTTGAATGTGGGAGGGCCTGGGAGGGTTGTCATCACACACAAGCAAAGCAACTAACAAACAAACACGCACAGATATATATATATATGCATGCTGGTACAAACTGGCACACAATGGCACGGACGTGCGCGACGCATGCCGCACACACGCACACACACGTGCACAGACGCGCGCACACGCACACACACACACCCGTGCGCGCGCGCACTGAGCCGGCCTCTAACGAGGTGCTTCAACTTTTGACTCGATGCCAGCACCAGTAAAACTCACGGGGTCGATGTGCACAATCGCGTCACTTGGAACTGAGTCTGAGGGGTTCCTGCACAGTGTCTAAAGCCAGTCGGGAGTCAAAAACACTTTCGTCATCACATACAGTAACAAGCAAAATGATGTGACAATTTCTTGGCAGGCGACCAGCAATCATTGCATAGAAGCCCTGTGGAACCACTTACATTTCAGCGCCCTTTCAAGAACTCCAAAAGCGACGAACTGACGACGCACCTATAGTCTCTATTGTAGTTCCTGTTTTGGTTAACCAAGTCTATAGTCAGGATCCTTTAACATAAACTTGGTTAGCCAACAAATACAATGGATACCACAAGTATGACTCATCACAAAACCCACAGCCAAGTCCTGGGTCCACTATGGGCAGAGACGGCGATGTGGAGGCAGTCCTTCACCAGTACTTCTACAGTGCTTTAGCTTAAGACTCATGGGCTTGAGATCTGCTGTTTGTGGTCTCAGCGGGTTTTGGCCCGTAGGCAGTAGAAATTAGCCGCCATTTGGTGGTGGTGACTTGCACCGAGTTTCGCTCCGAATCCTACAACATCGACCTAACTGGATTACAGCAAAGCTACATTGCAGCTACATCTTTGGTGACTTCTCAGGACATGCATAATACGGATCCCTGTCAACAGACGGTAAGGATCGCTACATTTTTCCATGCCTATATGCACTGACTCTTAAACCCTTCATGGTTCAGGGCTCAGGGTAGCCCCCTAAGCCCCAAACGTATAGCTGAAGCCCTAAACCCTAAACCCTAACCCTAAACCCTAAACCGTGGCTATCCGAGCCTTGAGGTCACGGCTCGATGCCGGAATCAGCGAGAGGCAAGCATGCAACGCCTGGCCAAGCTGTATTTGAAGGTTCATGGGTAGTTATCAGTGGGGTCATTATAGGTTATAACTATATGGTTACCCTACTTATAACCCCACTTATAACTACCCATGAAGCTCCAAGTACAGCAGTTGGAGGACCAGGAAACTCAGTATTCGAAAAGATGGGATTAGGGCTTAGAGCCCAGGGGTTGGATGGGTAAGGCAACTGCTGCATGAGAAGAATTCGACTCGTAACACCAATTCAAAACTAAACATGAACCAAGCTTTGGGAATCAATAAAAACCCTACGGCCCCTAGCTTTAATTGCTGAATCCAACACCCGGCGTTCGACCACGACGATCCGAACCCCGCAACCCCGAATTTAGGCACCGGGTGTTTGGAATTTAAGCTACCTGGAGTTCCATGCTATGATTTCCCTATATGAGCCCTTGAAACGATAGCTTCCTTGCGTGATGAGGTAAGGTCTACAGTCTCGGACTGCATTGAGGCAGACTCCGGTCTCTGGTTTGGGGGGGTACGGTTCAACCTCTGCGGGCTCTGACAGCTCAAAGCCCCCAGCATCTCCCCCAAAACGCAGCATCCTAAACATAGGGGCCTTAATACTTCGAGTGGGGCAGTGGGGCTTGGGGGCCCATTATACTCTGATGAAAAAAAGAACCCCCAAAATAGTATTGGAAATTCTTTAGGCCCCTATAGTACCATGCCCAGAAGGCCTGATGAAGGCTTGAAGCCCCCTTAAGGAGTATGCTTGGGGGATAGGCATGAAATCCAAACTTGAATCCCTCGACATCTAAATCCCTCGCCTACTTTAGGGGCTGAAACATGATTGGAAAACACAAGCTCCAAAGCCTGAACAAGCTCACATACAAGTTCCAAAACCCCTTAACCCACAACACTGCACCACATACCTGCTACACCCCACGCTGAACCTCCCCCCAACCGTCGCGTCAACGCCAGAATGTTGGGACCCAAACCGCAACCCCCAAAACCTAAAACCCGGACGCAAAAACAGTGAATGCTTGAACTCCGACGCCCGAAAGCCTGCTGAGAGCCCCAGGCACAGGCGGGTTGGAAAGCCTTCGTTGCGTCTGCTGGAAGGGATCAGGAGGCTGAGGGTTTAGGGTTTAGAGTTTGGAGATGCTTAGGGTTTAGGGGTTCAGGGTTTAGGGGGTTTAGGGTTTAGGGGTTTAGGGTTTAGGGGGCTTAGGGTTTAGGGGTTTAGGTTTAGGGGGTTTAGGGTTTAGGGGTTTAGGGTTTAGGGGTTGAGGGTTTGTGTAGAAGTAGGGTGATCAGGTAGCCGTGGCTCTAGTTCCTTATGACTGGAATTCTCAGACCTTGTGGGGTTTAGGACGTCAACGCATTGGGACATCTGTTCTTCAGGATTCATGGGTGGGTCTTGCCTTCCCTTTCTCTGATCATGGACCTACTAAGTCCCGGATCCTTGAAGTACCGTTCAAACTGTGTCTTTGATATACCACCGGCACTAGGGCATGCGAAGCGCAGCATGTGTACTTTCTACATCCATATCCTAGGCACAAGAATCAAGAGCCACGAACCAGCGACTCGAAACCCACACGCCACAAAAGTAAGGGGCAACAAGTACTTGGACAAACGAATCCAGAGGAGCCTGGTATCCCAGGCCGTCACGCGCGGTGACCTGCATTGGGCATCGTTGAGAAAAGCATGAGGATCTGATTCGGGCTTGGGTTTAAAGTTTAGGTGTCGTGATTTAGGAGCTATTGTTTACGTCTTCGGTTCAGGGCGTAGTGCGTATATCTATATCTATACATATATATATATCATCATCATCATCATCATCAAGGTGCTAGGACAATCAGAAGGTCTCAGACTCATTCTTCAAGCTGTGGGATCACGAGCAAACATGCATACTATTCTGAATCCTTATGACAAAAGCACCGGCCGCAGCATGCACAACTGCAGTGCTTAAGAGAACTGTAAATACTCATTGCTTGGGGCTTTTCTTGTCTGGGGTCGCAAGCTGAGTCCTCAGCAGGAAGGATGGAACGCCACTATCCCACACTCCGAAGCAAGGGAAAGTGGAGGAATTCCAGCATACATCATCCCATTCAGCAGATCCGACTAGTTACTTCAACTCTGAGGACTCTGAACCAAGGCCTCGGCAAGCCAGAACACCCCAAAGCCTTAGGCTCCAGACACGTCCCGGACATTCAGATCTCGAAGCCGGAAACCCCAATACCCCGAATGCCCGGAAGCTCTTGGCGTCGCAACTTCCCCAAAAGCATCTTAAAAGCTCCGCCAAGGGGCATCGCAGCGCCTTGCGGCGAGGAGATGGAGCCCTGAGGCATTGTTCCCGGCCTGAGGGGGTAAGAGAGAAGCGAACTCAGAAAGCTGGGTTTTATGGGCCTGTATACGGTTTGTTTCATGGGCTTGTAGAAGGGCCGTAAAGGGCTTCAGAGTTTAAAGGGGTCGAAGCACGAGTTAAGGCCGCGAGGGGCACCAATGCCGGCACATGGGGAGAGTTGCCATTCGGAGCGTGGCGGGGCGCTGGGCTTGGACGGCTCGCGCCCATTTGACGCAGCACTCGTTTTCCCACGGCAAAACACACTCTACAGTATAGCTAGACTGATAGATAGAGACGTAGATAGGTTGGCAGGTACAGGTACGGTATGCGTATGCATGCAAGCATTGTTGATTACATGTAGGCATGCATGCGTGTATGTTGTGTATGTAAGTATGTGTACACGTACTTTCTAACTATGTTTCTATGTATCCATGCCATCTCATGTCATGTCATGGCATGGCATGGCCTGTCGTGTCGTGTGGGGTGGGGTGGTGTCGTGCCGTGTCGTGTCGTCTCGTGTCATGCCGTGTCATGCCATGCCATGCCATGTACACATTCCCTCACAAGCACTGGCTCCTATGGGAGCATCTAAGCCTTCCTGCGATTGAAGAGGACGCCGGCGACCAACACTACAGGGATGTCCAGGCAAAAAGCCTATCACACGTACTACATCCACTCACGCTCGAGCTGGACTTAAGCAGGAGAGTCAGGACGAGTAGGAATTCTGAGAATCGGGACTGCCGGGCCCTCACACTAACTGTTCAGACCCCTATGACACCAGCAAGTGCCAGGTTGCTGAGGCATGGTGGACGGGCGTGATGCCCTTGACATCGCGTGCAGTCATGTCTGCGCGGCCCTCGATGAGCGCTTTCCTTTGAACATACTTAGTTTTGGAGGGCATATGGTTTACGATAGCTTTTCTTGCTTCTGAGTTTGTTCCTTGTACGACGATAGACAAAGAATCGGCCAAGCAAAGAAGAGGATCTCCTCAGCTCTGACTTCAAGGAAGCAACCGTAAAGAATCTGTAGACCTCATAAACCCTAAACCCTAAACCCATACTTCGAGACACCCCAAGGCTACCAGTACCTGTTCGCCGCGCTTGGGCCAGGTTGGACCGAACTTGACATGCGGCGACAACCGATGCTGGGCACAAAAAGTGTAATATAGAGGCCTTAATCATTAGAATAGGGTTCCTTTTAAAGGGTTCTAAGGGGGGTACTATAAGGGTTTAGTTTAGGGGCCTTAATAGTTAGAATAGGGTTTTGGGGCCCATTATACCATAATTATAATACGGAACCCCCAAAATAGTATTGGTAATTCTTTCGGCCCTATATTAGCATCGCAGAGGCGGCTGATGTTGATGTTAGGTTCGGGTGCGTTCAGCACGTATCTCTGCAAGAAGCCCCAAATAACTCCAGAAGCGCCTGGTTCACCCGTTCACACCGCCGTTGGATAGTAGCAGTAGCCATAATAATAATAACAGCAGTAACAATAGTGTTCATAGTGATCTCTTGGAAATAGCAATAATCATATAATAATAGTAGTAGTAGCAATAGCAATAATCTTTATGCAGTCAAGTGGCGCTGCCTCTGTATGCTGAAGAAACAAGGCCACTGAGAGAACCGGCGTGTTCTTCGCCTCCGGCACAAGACGCTAAAGCCCTTCTGGCTCAGGAAGAAAACCATAAGTCCGGGATCAGCAGACCTACGAAGCTTTTGCTTCCCCAGAGAGCCCAAAACCCAGTAATTATGCAATCTACTTTAAATTATAAGAGGCTTCATAGTATGATTTGAGCCATATTCCTTAATTCCCTTATAGAACCCTTATAGACCCCTTTAAGGAGCCCTTTAAGGAACCCTTATATTCCTTAATTAAGGGGTATTGGGCTCTCTGGGTCCTTTTGGCAACCCCAAACCCGAAGCCGCTAGGACCTGAATCCTTCTTTCTGGCATGACCAAGCCTACTACTTTGAGGATCATGGGACTTAGTAAGGTTATAAGTACCTTAATTGGGGTTATAAGTATAGTTACCCTAATTATAACCCTAGTTACTAAGTCCCATGATCCTTTAAGTAACCCTAAGCTCTCAGAACTCAAAGCCATGCTGACAGTACTCTCGACTCTGGACAAGCCGTAGAGTTCTAAAACCATGAAAGCCTACAGCAATAAATGCTAACATATTTATGTTAACCACAAGCCCAGAACCCTACCCCCCAGTCTAATTTTTCCGCCCCAGACTTACTAAGCACTGCAATCCTACGACACGAAGATCCCAAAACCTTAAAAACCCTCAAACTCTGCCGCCTTAGACCCAACACCCCAATCAACAAAGCTACTATACAGTTATCTTACAGGAACCCTGAGGAAGAATGCTGGTAATTATGTAGGTTTCTACAAAAAAAGGCACTAAAGCCCTGAACTCTCTTTGCATTTGGGCCGCCATGTGAAGGTCGGAACGATCATTGCCGATGCGATCATTCCTCACGGGGATGATGATGAAGAGTGGCCCGAACCCTAAACCCTAATATAGGGGCCTTGATAGTTAGAATGGGGCTTTCGGGGCATATCAATATACAACTAGCCGAGAAACTAGGGTTGTTGAGGGTGGACAGGAAGTGTTTTTCTGTCGGGGGAGGAGAAGGAAACCAGTGGGGTCTGATTCTGAAAGCTTAGGGACCCCAAAAAGCACATAAGCATAAGCATTTTGAAGGGATATCCCTACCTTATTGGGCTTCATTATAAGGGGGTTTATATGGGATATCCCTATCCTAAGTTTTGCTTATGTGCTTTTTGGGGGCCCTGAAGCTACGGGTTCTAGGGGCTCAGAGCGAGAAGCGGGGGGCTGCGCCTGGATCTAGGTGCTCGTGGCTTCATGTTACAGCTGGGGGATTGAAGTGAGTTTCTCATGGCTTCCCGAGACTCTGATTTCAGGGTTGAGGGTTTATTTTATGTCTTTTTTTGAGCACCTTTTTCCGCCTGCCTGTTCAGTCTTATTTTATGTTTAGGTAGCAGGGTTTAGAAGACTTAAGTCTCGGCTAGTATAGGGGCCTTAACAACTAGAATAGGTTTTTGGGGCCCACTATGCTATAATATAATCAGGAACCCCCTAAAGTAGTATAGGTAATTATTCAGGCCCCTAAACCCTAGACCCTATAGATCCCTTGAAGGAAAGCTTATAGTACCCTTTACCCTAAACCCTATATTACAAAGCCGGAGGGGCGGATTGGCCCGGAGATCCAGCAGCCCCTCGATCACCGCCGGGTTTCCCATCCTCGAAAGGTTTGGGGTTTGGGGTTGTTTTTTTCTGGTTCTTGCTCAGGAATTTAATTTAAGTTACCATATTAAGGATCTATTAGTGTTATGCGGCGGACCCAGTACGGATCACGGCCAGAATGTCCAGCAGCACATCAGACCCCTTATCCGACTGTTGCTTTCGAATTTTGCAATGGGCTTTTTTCCGCGGGAGTCCTCCGGCTGGCCCGCATTGGGCCTCCTCTCGGGCAAAACCGCGTTTCAATCACTGGACAGAGCCAGCGGGTTAAACTCTAAAGCCTGAGGCGCGCATTTGGGCTTTCGGTTTGAGGTTCTTTTGGGGTTAACAGATAGTCCGAAAAAAACACGCCGCAATCATCTATATCAAGTCATCCCTTGCCCTTGATCCAGCGACCTCGAGCCCCAATTCCTAGGCCCCAAACAACCAAAAACCTCCCCTCAACCCTAAACCCCAAACCCTTGAAACCCCAAAGCCCCTGACACTCAAACCTCAAACCCTATAAACCCTGACCTCCAAGCCCTAAAACCCTAAAGCCTAAACCCTAGCTTGCTTCGATCAGGGCGCAGCGCGGCATAGCACATCGGTGTCCAGCCTTGGCTGTCCTCAAAGTTCAGATGTGCTTAGGTTGGGGGGTTCAGAGCTTAGGACCTTCGGGCTTTGCTTTAGGGCTTAGTTAGGTTTTGTTTTGGAATTTTGGAGGCCATACCGCGTAATTTACAATGTCCGTCAGACGGCTACAAAAGTGCAATTTGGGGATGATCTTGAAATACGCCAGGACCTACACCCGCCTTGAGGTACTCAAATTTAAATAATCAAACCAACATCATGATCCAGTACTTCAAAGACGTTGGAAAGACCCTTTAATAAGGACGTTGTACGCAACTCCGACTGCAGGTCCGTAATGAAACATCTGCGCCATGAACACGCGAGAGAAGCGCGAACACTGCGAATAACCTAAACCCCCAAAACCTAATTTAGCCTAAACCCCTAAACCCTTAAACCCTAAAGCCTGAAATTAAGCCCCTAAACCCCTAAGCCCCTAAGCCCCCCAAAGCCCTCTTCCCTAAGCCCCCAAGGCGGTCCCGGCCCAGCACGTCCGCAAAGCCGTTGAGCTGCATAAACCGGGTGAAGTTGGAGGAAGCCAGGTTCATCCTCGGGGGCTTCTTCTGGGTTCAGGGTTTAGGGGGGTTCCTTTAAGGGTTCCTTTAAGGGGTGACTGTAAGGATACTCTAGGGCCTTAGGGTTTAGGGTCTAGGGTATAGGGTTTTGGGCTCAGAGTTCAGGGTCTTGCGTTTAGGGTCAGGGGTTTAGGGTTGCGGGTTTTAGGTTTTGAGTTCTGGGTTGTTGTAGTTCCGCATCTCTCTCTCGTCCCACAGTTCAAGGTTTCGGGTTTAGGTTCAGGGCCTGAACAAGGGCTCCTTCATAAAAGACCCCTACCTCAGGCATATATAGAGGAATCTTAAATGCCAAACCGGATCCCAACCCCAGCCCTAAAACCTGAACGTTGAACTCTAATCCGAAACCCAAAACCAAAAAACAGTAAACCTTGACACCCCAAAAAACCCTAAAGCCTAAACATTCCGAAAACACCGAAATTCCCCGAGAACCTTAAACCCTAAACCCCAATCCCAAAGCCTCATTTTTGCGGCGAAGCCACCGCGATCCGGAGATAGGTTCGAAACCCGGGAGCAGCTCGTCAGTCTTGCTGATGTTGAGATTCCTATTCTGGGGCTCCTATAGGGTTCCGTGGGGCGTGTGTAATGGGGTATCGTATTCTGTAGAGGATTCTTACAAGCTTTGCGAGATTGAGACAGGGGGGTTCGGATAGAGCCCTTATAGCCTCCAGTGCTAAAATGTTCATGGAAGTCTTGTTGGATTCCTACAGGTACTATACGGTTCTGATGATGTTGCGATTCCTAGAGGAAGGTGCGAATGCTCTACGGGGCTTTAAACTGTGGTATTGTAGAGTTCTTACGGATGGGGTTCTTAGAGGATTTTTACAGGGTTTGTGGGATTCCTGCCATATGGTTCTCATGCCAGTCTTACTGGGTTTTACGGATGATTTCGAAGGTGGTATCATTGGGTTCTTAGAGGGTTCTAAACGGATTTTACACTGGGGGCATTGTAGGGGTTGGCGTCAGGGGACAAGGGTTGGGGGCTTCAAGGGTTTAGGGTCTGGGGTTTAGGGTTATTAGGGTTTTGGGGATTTAGGGTTAGAGGATTTGGAGTTTAGGGTTTAGGGACTTAGGCTTAGGGTTTAGGATCTGGGGATTCAAGGATGAAGAGGCCTAGGGTTTAGGGCTCCGGTTCGGTTGTAGTTCGGCACCCCCCAAGTCAATCCTGAACCCGAAAAACCCAGGCCTCAATCATGATTAGCAGTTTCCAACAGAAGGGACCTTGCTTTGAATCAGGCATTCGCATATATATATATATATGCATGCACACACACACACTCTGAACATTAGGAGCTAGACGAACGAGAGGGCCCCAAAACAAGCACCCGTGGTTTTGGGCAACCAAAACCTGGGGATAAAGAACTTGGGATCTAGCGGCCAGAGGGCTAGACGAAGAGGCTCTAGAAGAGGGTTCCGATGATTCTAGCTACTCCACGCCTATGATTCCTGGTTGCGTTTTTGAAGCTTCGGGCTTGGAGTTTAAGGCCGTCGCACACACATACACACTCACAGTAGTATGCATAGTATGCATGAAACTATGCAGTGCTCCGGGGGTGCACACCCAGGTAACATCGGAAGATCGCTCACAAGCAGCATGCCTTCGAAATCATGGAAGCAGATCTGCCAAGGCACGCATTCTCTACGCAACTGACCAAGGCACTCTAAACCCCAAACCTGCGCCGTAACTCCCAAACCCTCAACTCTGAACCCTAAACTCCCTAAACCCTACAAACCCCAAAACCCTTTGAACACTGTAAACCCCCAAAATCATGGTACCCTGAAAGTAACCCTTAAACCTCCCGCCCGACCTGAAGAAGGCGTAGCGCATGTTCAGGAGGATCCGATAGTTGTGAACATCAGCTGAGGCCAGTTGACTTCCGAGCCGCTTTCGCACCTGCGAGCTCCGAGAAAATGTAGGCTTCCTGGTTTGGGTTCTACCTAGTGGACTGTTATAGGGTTCCGATGAGGGCTCCTCTAAGGGTACGACAAGGTTTCAGGGTCTAGGTTTTGCTTTTGGAGGATTTGGGGGTTTAGGCTTATATTTAGAGCGCTAAGGATGTGGGGTGCAGGGTGAACTAAGGGGTGTGTTAGATGCTTTTCGGGTTGCAGGACGCCCATTCCGAAAAAAAACGAACCCTGAAAATGGCCTAATCCCAAATCCTGAATTAGGGTACAGCAAACCCTAAAAAATAGCTTTAAACCCAACAGAAATTTCAAGCTTCGGGATGCTTCGGATCGTAGAAGCTTGCATATCTTTTCACAGCAACCCCCGCACAACTACGAGGTTCCCCTTCGTACCCCTGTGTCCTGGTATTCAGATTTCATAAGCGGGCACTTAAAACAAAAGCGCAAAAGGGGGACTCCTGGTAAACCCAAAATCGAAAAGAACCCTTTAGAGGAACCCTATATAAAAACAAGCCTGAAAGGGACACTTTTTCAGAGAGGAATGATACTCAGTTTCAATACGGGAGCCCTAAAATAAATGCTCAAGCCTGCACTTCTTCGGACAGGAATGGTTCATGAGCCGTGGCGACTTCAAAAAATTGTAAGTTGGGGCCTTGGGGGCTCGGGGAAAATTCAAAGGGAGGCTTCGGGTTGCCCTTGGTAGTGTGCTAAGATGACACCAAAAGTACACATATCAGTGGTAATAATGCTACTACGAATAATAACGATAGTATTGTGAATATTGTTACTAAGAATGATAATCAGTGTACTACCACGACTAATAACGATAGTAATGTTAAAATTGTTACTAAGAATGATAATCAGTGTACTACTACGAATAATAACGATAGTATTGTTAATATTGTTGCTAAGAATACAGTGGAGCTCCCTCGAACCCTTTTTGTCAAAGGTTGGCTTTGAGGGAGGGCCCGGGGCCCAGATCGGCTTCGTTCGAATACGGCAGGCCGGGCGGCCATGTATCCCATGAGGGGAGCAATGCGATCCAGGTCCGACGCGATCGTGAACTGTCCTGTCCAGGGCGGAGCATGCAGAAGATAGCACCTGTCACAATTCCGCCACACGTCATGATTGCCAACAGTGTCCTGACCAATGGCACAGAGCCTTAAACAAGACTACACCTCAACCGGCGGCTCCTTCACCCACCAGGTTGTTCAAGACTTCGGAGTGGCAGCACTGGCACTGCACGCGGTCGCTTTCCTTTTCCGGGAGGTGGCGCAGGAGGTGTGAGAGACGGCAGAATTGTTGCTGGCTACGTCCATACTTCCTGGACAGCAAGGCCTCGCCCCGAAACATCATGATCCCGACACTTCAACATCAACATGTTTTGGAGTCTGTAAGTAAGTCACCTCAAAACAAACCCAGTGCGCCAGTATGGGTAGCAGTTGTTTATGCCAGCGCCCAAGGCTCGATACACCCATGTCCAGCACAACAATGGCGAAAAAGCTACAACAGTTAACAACAGCTTCGATTATTTCGAAAGCCGTAGGATTATAAGATCCTTCTGATGGGAGGATCTACATTACCAAGGCCCTGAAGCCGCATCAGCTTTCAGGGCGAACCTTCCCAAACCCGGCCTATGCTCCTGTACGGTTTAGGGTTTGAGGTTTAGGGTTTAGGGTTTAAGGTTTAGGGTTTACGGTTTAGGGTTTACCTTCCGGGGCCTCTGCCGTTTAAGCGCCGAACTTAAGTTCTTTGGAGAGCCTTTTTGGCAGGAATTGCAATCAAAAGCTTAAGTATTACAGCTGCTGCCTGATGGTTCATGATGACGGCTTCGCATCTATATTCACCGGTGGTTCTGGCAAGTCAAAATTACTTTCAGTCAGTTTTGGGAGGGGAGCGTTGTCTAGTAAAACTAGACAACGGGGTTCCAATGGAACAGTGTTTGTTGCGAAATGTTGAGGCTCAGCATCTGCGTAGCTCCAAATAACTACACCAAGATTCGATCATTAACACCGGCTTTCGGTAGAATTCCGCCGCAGCTCTCTCCACCCTGCAGCAGGAGCGCGCCAGGGAGCCAAAGAGTGTTGTAGGATTTGGGTTTTCGGTGTTTGGGTTTCAGGGCTTGTTTTTGATAGTTACAACTAGCGATCGCAATAAGAACAGTAGCATTCAGCAAGGTTTAGTGATCAAAGAAGTCTCAAGAAAAGGTTGGTCTGAAGGGGTCCAGGGGGATTTGTGGTTTCAGGAGTTCCGAGGCCTTCAGATCTTGTGGCGTCCAGTTTCTCTCGGACACTTTCTGGAAGCTCTGGAACGACTCCAGAGACTCTTCGTGATGATTCCGTAGAATGGCGCTCTGTCAAGCAATGCTGGAGTCTCTGGGTATAGTGAGAAGATTTCGCAGATTTTTACAACCTCAGCCTTTGATGGGGTTGGGGTTTAGGGTTCAGGGCTCCCTAAACCCTAAATCTTAACCCTCATACTCTTTCGGGGTTTCGGGTTTAGGGATTCGGGTTCAGGGTTTTGGGTTTTGGGGAGTTTTCGGGTTTCGGGGTTCAGGCCTCAGAGCTTAGAGCCATCTCTAGACCTACCTTTGGTTAGTAGGGAATGGAAGAATGGTAGTAATAGGGGATATTTAGGGTTCCTTTAAAGGGGTCTATAGGGTTCATTATAAAAGGGATCTATAGGAAGAATGGTAGTAATAGTAGTTATCATTGTACCCCATTCCTCCATTCCCTACGAACCAAAGGTAGGTGGAAAGCAGCGGCCTGCACCAACCCCTGCTCGCCCAGGAGTTCTTGCCTTAGGTGAGGCACTTTTCAAGGCAGCAGCTAGGCTTCTGGAGGGCATGGGTTTTGGGTTTATAGGGTTCATAGGGTTCATAGGGTTTATAGGGTTTATAGGGTCTATAGGGTCTATAGGGTCTATAGGGTCTGTAGGGTTTATAGGGTTTATAGGGTTTATAGGGTTTAGGGCCAGAGTCTAGGGATATGCTCGAGCAGGGTTCGTGCGGGGTTTAATGCTGGAGTTTCTTACAGGGATGCACCTGCGTTTAGAGTTTTCATTGTGGGGCGGGTTATACGGGGGCCTACCCTTTGGGGGTTTGGAGCTTCGGCTCCAGGACAAAAGATGACCCGGCTGGGATGTAGGGCTATTGAGAGGAGCTTCCGCGGCTTCATGGCCCCAACCCTAGTCCTGCAGGTTTTGCGTCTCGGCTCGAGGTTCTGAATGTCTCGGTTTAGGGTGTAGGGGTTTAGGGTTTAGGGAGTTGGGGTTTAAACACCCTAAGCCCGAAGCCCTGATACTAAAGCTCTAAACTTCAGTGTACACCCAACCTACAATCCACAGACTTCCGAACTAAGCCCTTATAAATTCCACGAAAGCCCAACCAAAGTCGGCCAGGGATCTCATTAGCTCATCCCGGTCTGCGAAAGCCACCACGGGAGCCAGGATTACGAAGATCTCGGAGCGCTCGACATAGCCTTCGGGGGTTTCGGGCTTAGGGTTTAGGGCGTAGGCGACCCCTGTGGATCACTGGGAGCTTCAAGGAATTCTGAACTAAACAATGAAGGATGGAGGGTTTACGGTTTGGAGCACCCTGACCAATCACCCTAGGGCCGCAAGTCTTGGATTTGCATCCACCGTGGGCAAGGCTTAGCATATCGGGGCAACGGTTCTGCACAAGCCAGTTTGTCTATAGCAAAACCCTTGACCAACTTGGAGGTTCATGGGTAGTTATAAGTGGGGGTCTAAGTCCCCTTAGATGGCTTATAATTATGGTTACCCTACTTGTGAACCCACTTCTAACGACTCATGAGCCTCCAAGTAGATTGCCCTTCACTTCCTTCTACAGCGCCCAAGATGCTACTTCTCATCGTCAATGAAGGGCCCTCCAGAGCTCGCGCATGCCTTCAAAGCAGTAGCCCTAAAATCCCCAAACCCTGAAACCCCTCAAACCCAACACCCCAAAGTCCCTAAATCCTAAACCCAAGAATCCCAAAACTGCAAAATCCCCAAACCCCCCCCAAAAAAAAAAAAATCCAAAATTCTGAAACCCCCCAAAACCTAAAAATCACTGAACCCAACACACCAAAATCCCTAAACCGCCAAAAAAAAAACCGAATCCCAAACCTGCAAAATCCCCAAAACCCCCAAAATCCAAAAACAAGAAGCCGAGAGCCCCAAAGAAGCCGCCGAGTCGCTTGGGATGCTGTCGATCGCCCGCTGCAGGTCTAAGCACCGCGTCTTCTGCTCCTGGGGCTTTACGGTCGTACTGTTATGACTAATACTATTCGTAATTATTAGTATGATTATTATTATTACTATTAGTATTATTATTACTAATATTATTAGTAATTAGTAGTAATTATTAGTATTACTACTGGCAGCACTAATAATTAACAGTCGTATTATTGTTGTTATTACTATTATTAGTAGTATTACTATTGGTAGTACTCGTAGTATTATTACCATTAGTGTTGCTAGTATTACTTTCATTACTATCATTACCAATAATTATTACTCAGAGAGCCCAATACCCCGTAGTTAGGGAATGTACCCTTAGCTTAAGGTGTAGGGCTTAGAGGGTGAGGGCATTGGGCTTAGGGTTGTGGTTCTTGTAGGGTATAGGGATCTGCGGATTCTTTAAGGAATCCATAAGGATTTTAGAAGGGATACAATAAAGGTTTAGGGTTTACGGGTTTAGGGTTTAGGTCTACCTTTTCGATTTCAAGGACGTATATACGGAAATCATAACAAGGGACCCTTCAAAAGTAATTAGATTGTACAGGGTCAGTCAAGGTGTGGCTTAGCTGAACCCATACCCCTAACTAGACAGCATGTTCAGATGGGGATGATGCGCAAAAAGAGTCCTCGGAAGCCGTAATTTGAGGTACACTGAAGTAGTCGTACCACAAGAACCTGCAAGAGAGCAAGGGAAGTTAGGTAAGCTCGGGATTTGGGAAGATGGCCCAGGAGGGGAGGGCAGTGAGTTCATGTCTCTGCCTTGCGGAGGAAGTGGAACGGCTGCTGGTGTAAATATGTGTCCAGTGTTTGCGGGTAGAAAACTGAAACCTAAGCACCAATCCCTAAACTGTTTGACAGCTGCAGCATCCGAAAAGAGAGACAGGCTGTGAATGGTATCGAAAGAAGCCCTTCCCCCTGAATTCTGCTGCCATTCTCAGCTTGAGTTGGATTGATCGGTTGTTGATGACATTGGTTCCAGACTTGATTGCCATATGATACTAGGTTTTGCTAGCATGTAAAACTTGCGCGCTCACAGTCTGCGCCAAGCCCACGGAGACAACCCTTTCGAGAGCGACTCGCTGCCGCATTACTGTAGGAACCCGAAAAAGGTTCAAGACTTGGGCTTTACAGTTCAGGGATGTAGGGGTTGATGATAATGAAGGAACCCGAAAAAAAACCCTGGGCCTATAACCCCCAAAAAAATTGGATTCATATAAGGGACCTAATTAAGGCCCAAGGTTTCTTAATCAGGTTCCTACATTCTTATAGTATCCTTATAGATCCCTTATAGTAACCCTTAAAGACCCCCTTTAAAGGAACCCTAATAGAGGCCCAAGGTTTCTTAATCAGGTTCCTACATTCTTATAGTACCCTTATAGATCCCTTATAGTAACCCTTAAAGACCCCCCTAATAAAGGCCCAAGGTTTCTTAATCAGGTTGCTACATTCTTATAGTACCCTTATAGATCCCTTATAGCAAGCCTTAAAGACCCCTTTAAAGGAACCCTAATAAAGGCCCAAGGTTTCTTAATCAGGTTCCTACATTCTTATAGTACCCTTATAGATCCCTTATAGTAACCCTTAAAGACCCCCCTAATAAAGGCCCAAGGTTTCTTAATCAGGTNNCTTATAGTACCCTTATAGATCCCTTATAGTAACCCTTAAAGACCCCCCTAATAAAGGCCCAAGGTTTCTTAATCAGGTTCCTACATTCTTATAGTACCCTTATAGATCCCTTATAGTAAGCCTTAAAGGCCCCTTTAAAGGAACCCTAATAAAGGCCCAAGGTTTCTTAATCAGGTTCCTACATTCTTATAGTACCCTTATAGATCCCTTATAGTAACCCTTAAAGACCCCCCATAATAAAGGCCCAAGGTTTCTTAATCAGGTTCCTACATTCTTATAGTACCCTTATAGATCCCTTATAGTAACCCTTAAAGACCCCCTGTAAAGGAATCCTAATAAAGGCCCAAGGTTTCTTAATCAGGTTCCTACATTGTAATATAGTACCCTTATAGATCCCCTATAGTAACCCTTAAAGACCCCCTTTAAAGGAATCCTAATAAAGGCCCAAGGTTTCTTAATCAGGTTCCTACATTCTTATAGTACCCTTATAGATCCCTTATAGTAACCCTTAAAGACCNAGGTTTCTTAATCAGGTTCCTACATTCTTATAGTACCCTTATAGATCCCTTATAGTAACCCTTAAAGACCCCCTTTAAAGGAATCCTAATAAAGGCCCAAGGTTTCTTAATCAGGTTCCGACATTACCCTGGAATCGAAGCACTGGGGTCTGAAGGTTGCTTGAAGGCTCAGGGGTAGTTATGAGTGGGGTTCTCGGGGTTCCTTTAAGGGTTCTGTAGTGTTTAGGGATTAGGGTTTAGGGTAGTTATAAGTGGGGGTATAAGTCTCCTAATATGGGTTATAATTATGGCTACCCTACTTATAACCCCACTTATAACTACCCACGACCCTCCAAGTGCACTCCGAGCCCGACAGGGTTTAGGGCTTAAGGCTCGTTCCCATGCCTGAAGAAACCCACAGAAACCCGAAACAAACCACTGTGGCGGGCGGCAAGGGCAGCTTCCGCAACCCTTTGGGTGTCACCTGCACATTGAGAGCTCCAAGTCCAAAGCTTTGGTAATTCACTTGAAGGTTCATGGGTAGTTATAAGTGGGGTGATAAGTGGGGTGACCATAGTTATAACTCATATTAAGGGACGTATAACCCCACTTATAACAACCCATGAAGCTCCAAGAAGGGGAGTCGGAGTTCGTGCTGAAGCTCTCAGACTTGAACTACGAAGCAAGGAAATGCGCGAACAACTGTACTACCCTACCTTAGAACCCTAAACTCCTGAAGCTTTCCCCGACGAAGCTTGCAGTCAGAGGAAAGGGGTCATGCAATATGACCAACGGGATTGTAGTTTTGGGGGCCCTTAAAAGTATTCATAAATAGATACCTTCATTGGAAGCATAAGGGAAACATAAAGTTTCCCACTGTGCCACCAAGCCGAGCCAAGGAGGACTTCAGGTTTGGAGCAACGCGCTGGGCGCAGAGACTGGGGGTCTCAGATGAGGATGGTGCTTAGAGGTTCATAAGGGCAGTTAGGGTTCCTATAAGGGTTACTATAAGGATTCGATAATAATGGTTCCTATAAGAGATACTAGAAAGGTTCTATATTGGCTACTATGAGGGTTCTACTTGGCGGTTCATGGGTAGAGTGGGGATTTTAATGGTTTAGGGTTCCTTTAAGGGTTCTATAAGGTTCAGTTGGGGGTTTAGGGATTAGGGTTTAAGGTAGTTATAAGTGCGGTGATAAGTTAGGGTAACCATACTTATAACCAGCATCATAGCTACTCATGAACCTCCCAGCGCATTGTTCAGGATCTGCGAAGCAGTGCAGAGCACATCAACTTCTATAAGGTCTAGGTCCACTACCTTTGAGTCTTCAAAGTTTCGGGCTCCGGGGCCTTAAAGTAGTCCTTGTAGTTGCCCTCCCTTATAGCCTTCTTCTCAAAGGAACCGCCAAAGCCCCCAGATGCCGACCAGTACAGCACATAGCCTTGCGCACGTTTCTCATGAAGACGCTGCTTATGACGTCGATGGAGATCTTGCCTGAGCATCAGCGGGAATTAGGGTCTCGAGAGGACTTCAGGGCTCAAGGGGCTCAGGGCTTCATAAATATGTCACAATGTGAATAATTGCATGGCAAAAATGTGGTAGTGCTCGATATAGGAACCACAAACTACAGTATGAGTTACACAAGCACAACAGCAACAACGACTACTACTGACTACTGCCTCAATTGCCTGGGCGACAACAACGACGACGACTGCTACCACTGCTACCGTACTTCCACGACTACCGCTACTACCACGGCTCCTCCTCCTCCTCCTCCTGCTACTCCGTCTCCAGCAGCGGGGTTTGGGTTAAGGAGTTTCAGGCCCAGGTCGAGGTGTGGGGCCTTAGATGTATGCTGCGAGATTCAGTTTTCGTTTCCGAAGATGCTTTGCACACCACAACGTCTGCATCTCCGAACTTCCTGCACTGCAAGCAGTTTCCTACGATGCGTCCAAATATGCTCGAGAGTTTTACACCCTGTACTCTGTAACACTACAAAGTCTGACAAATCAAGAGAGGCACCCTAAACCCATCTAAACCCTAAACCCTCAAGCCTAAACCTTAAACCAGTCTCGCGAAACCAGTTAACACAAGTCTGCTGTCTCGCGGCTCTTACCAGAGAAGATGTTGATCAGTGCCCGCTGCAACACCCGCGACTGTCAAGTCAGGGCTGTTCATGGCTGAGGGCCTGTAATATAGGGGCCTCAATAATTAGAATAGGGTTTTGGGGCCCAATATACTATATTTGTAATAACGTGCCGCCAAAATAGTATTGGTAATTATTTAGTTCCTTTTCGCATGCAAGAGCCTCCACGAGGTGTTTCACTTCGCGTCTAGATCTCTATACCGGTGGAGCACAACATGCCCCACAAGCTCTTCTACTAGAGTCCCCAGAAGTTGCCCCTCATGTTCCTGAATGCTCAGAAGTAGGTTGCTCAAAAAGATCTGTCACACACGCCCTCGTCTCTTGCCGCCCAGAGCCTGCAATTCTGATACAAGACAAGCTCGGAACAATCCCACTGTCTCCGAGAGCATCGGAAGTAAAGCACAGGCCCCAGCCGACGCTATGCTGAACCTTGCACCCTATCTCCGCTTGATGGATTCGTAGACGAAGCATCCCAAATTCCACTTAAGCTTTAGGATGCAGGGCTTAGGACTCAAGAAGTGTATGGTTAGGGCTTGATTATTGTAGTGTAGGCTCTGAATCTTGCACGCTGACCCCAAGCAGATCACTCCTGCTCGAAGTTGGGATCCGGATGTTCGTGGCCCGCCCACCTGAGCTAGCGTCTATGGACCCTTACCAATCGACCCTACTTGGAGGTTCATGGGTAGTTTTTTGTGAGGTTTTTAGTCCCCTAATATGGGTTATAATTATGGTTACCCTACTTTATAACTACCCATGAACCTCCAAGTAGTCAAACCTACAGTTAAAGGCTTCACCGGCAGACGGCCACCACATTAAACTTGTCTCCAATGCCCGAAGCGCCCCCAAAAACAGCAATAACATCCTGACCCCAAGCCATAGTCCTGCCCCCCGACACGCTGCCGCGCCATCCTAGGAAGCACCCTTCCTCCTTAGCATAACACTTACATATTTACGACCAACACGCCACAACACAAGCTCGCATGCCTCNAACTTGTCTCCCAACGCCCAAACCCCCCCAAAAACACAAAAAAACCCCCGCCCCCAAACCCAAGGCCCCCCCCCCCCCCGCACAACACCTTAGACTCTGAACCAAGCTTCCCTTTTGATACTTGAAATAGAACAATAGAACAGAACCCCCAGCGGGCCACTGGTGCGAAATGAACAAAGCGTTGCCCATGTCCTCCTGGAACTGCACCAAAACCTGGGTCGATAAGGACTGTGACTGAAACGGGTGGCAACAACAGTGGCAATCGCGGCAAAATGTGCTTCGTAGCAACCGTAGTAGCGACCATCACGACTAGAATGGTGGCGACACCACTTAGGTTTAGACAGAGTTTCTCTATGAAATGCCATTGTGGTGCAGCGAACACTTGGACCAGGGCTGAGGTGGGCCAGACCCTTCTGATGTAAAGATGATGCTTCAGTGCTTTGGGTTCCACGGCCAAGCCTTACAGAATTACGAGTCATGAGCCTCACTGTCTGGGATGATGCCTTGGCCGCTGGGCAACTCCGACCCGGATTTCGCATCTAGGGCTGCGGTTCGACTGGTGCCAAGCCTTCAACTACTTGGAGGTTCATGGGTAGTTATAAGTGGGGTTATAAGTCCCCTAATTATTGGTTGTAATTATGGTTACCCTACTTATAATCCGGCTTATAACTGCCCATGGACCTCCAACTAGGCCAGCTACGAAGCCCGTAAATACTGACAGTACACAGTCATCACGATCTGGAGGCCCCTTTCTCAAACGACTTCTTGGCATTCCAGGCTCCAAGGTACAAGTTTGTAGAAGGTAGGCGTTAAGGGTTGAGGCTTTAGGGGGCTTAGGGGTTTTAGGGGCTTAGGGTTGGCTCCGGATGCAGCTATTTGTGGTTTCAGTCTCAAACATGTCTTGGCTTTTTGGATTGCACGCCTCTCTTGCAGCACGCTGCGGGCAAGCTTGACAAGAACAGAATCCACTGAAGCCTCCGTCCTCTTGAAGCATCCATCGAACAGCGAATGATACCTGGAGGAGTGCATCATACAGTCTTTCGGAAGACGAAGCACTCCTTCATCCAGCAGCTCCGCGTGCGACCTGATCTCGGTCCTGGGCAGCACATGCCATGCTTGATCGCGCCTTCATGAACAAGGGACAGCACTATAAGTGTTGCAAGTACCTGCCAGCAAGCGCTCTCCAAGTAAGTCCACGAGCCCAGAACGGCCAAAACCACACAAAAACCGAACACCAAATCCGCAAAAGGGAACATCGTGCCATACAAGCGTCATGGCCATGAACGTGTCCAATGGCAGCACATACCTGGGCAGGGTCTTAGTGCAGAGCTACACAGATGGCTACCCGGAGGATCAGGGAGCTTAGCAAGAAGGGCTATATGTAAGGCAAATCTTGTCATAACTCTTTGCACCCATTGCTTAAACAGTTCTTCGGCGAGTCTTGGGGCCCAGGGTTTTGGGATCTCAGCGTCGCACTACGTCCTGCACCCAAACCTCGGTCGGCCCACTAGTCGCAACTTATCGCAAGCTTCCGATTCCCTTCAGTCTGAACGGGTTCAGGGTTTACGGCCAGGGTTTGGGGGAACGCATCACCCTCAACTCTGAGCAAAAGCGAGTCAAATCCTCAGACAAGCCTGCAACACTTGTTTTCAACACCTAGTTTGAAACGAACCCCCAGCCGATCCCGAGAAGGAAGCTGCACCCGAAGCCGAACCCTTCCCACGCCAGGTCCTGGACTCCTAAATACACACACACACGTATTATGTATAATACCCCTATTGCGGTCCCCTTACCACAGTTAGTATACGGGTAGTTCCCTTCTTATAGTTACTACAAGGGTATCAGTTACTATAGGGGTACCAGTTACTGTAAGGGTACCAGATACTATAGGGGTAACTAAGATATTCCCAAGGCACATGGGAAACGCATGGCCGCCCGATCGCTCGATCTGCTCATGCTCCAGAAGCTGCCTTCCTGCGAGAGGGCTAAGGTTTATTGGTGTGGTTTTATTGGGGTTTATTTTGTCGGTGTTTGATTAGGGTGTATGAAGGTTTAATCAGGGTTTGTTAAGGTCTAATTATAGGGGCTATTAGGGCTTAAGTACGGTTTATTAGAGATTTTTAGGGTTTAGTTAGGGTTTATTCGGGTTTATTAGGGCGTAATGAGGATTTATCAGGAATATTTAAACTGTTTATTAGGGTTTGATAAGGCTTAATTAGGGTTTTTAAGGATTTTGCGGGAGTTTCAAGGTTTATTAGGGGTTACTAAGGCTTAATTAGGTTTTATTAGGGATATTTAGGGTTTACTGGGGGTTTTTGGTGTTTGTCAAAGTAAAAAGTGGGTTTATTAAGGCCCAGCCAACCCAAGCTAAAATCCACAACCCTGCCCACCTACAACTCTGCAACTAGAGGGCTGCACGGACCAGGTGTTTTGACGAAAACGACCGGTCGCCCCGTCGTGTCCCTTGTTGGTGACTGACAAAAAATGGGACGATATCGTCACGTCCCAAACTCTCAGCTCTCAATGACACAAAGTTGAAACCACAAACGCAGAGTCCCTAAACCCAAGACCACCCCCCACCCCGACCCCTTCCCAAAAGACCGGAAGCGACCAGCGTGGAATGTGGTTGAGTTCCAGGAAAAAGAAGGACTTGGGGATCAAGCTTCGGGCGAGAGGCCTTGAGGGCTTTTGGGCGGGGGAGAGCGACCCCAAATCCTGCCAAATCAAAACCCACAATACTAGTACATGATGTGTAGCAAACAGCGAACAGATTCATTGTGTCGCCGTGGCCGTCCTGCCGTCTCTTGCGAAATATCCGCAAGCAGCCCATCGCTGACATTTTGTCCTGAGGGTCGACAAAGGGCATCTTATCTCTTTACGAATCTGGTTTTACGGCTGAGTATTAAAAGTTAAGTGCTTGCCTGAAGCCTCAAACCCTACGAAACTGTTATAGGATTGCACAGGTCCAAACGTGTTAGGCTTTCAAGCGTTCTCCACAGGGAGTCCTCACGAGTCAGCTATGAGAGGCCTTGGGTTCCATGTTGGTCTTTAGGGTTTAAGGGTTTTGGGCATCAGGGGTTTTGGGGTTTGAGGGGTTTGGGGGTTTAGGATTTAGGAGGATTAGGGTTCGGGGGTTTAGAGGTTTAGGGTTTGGGGGATTTAGGCGTCTTGGCCCAGGTCATTGCTTTGTCGCCTACGCTTGTATGGTGTTCGGGCAGCACGACACCATGCACCCGCCTGTCTCGAGAGATGCTCCTGGAACACTATGTTCTCCGATAGCACGAGAGCCGACGAGAGCTATTGTGAACACTCGGCGTAAAACAGCGTGACATGCGTAGTAGTTCAGCATCGTCTGATTGTTTGTCTATTTCGTTTCCCTCTACACATCTTGAGGGCTTTGTGCCTGTTAGTATGTATGCACTCACGCATGCATGCATGCATGTACATATGCACTACGAGATCGATCGAAGGCCAGAAATCCTGAATCCGCAAGTACTTGGTACCACCAGAAGCATTGATTATTGGAGGTTTCCACCTCGAGTAGTCTCTACCTCCAACAGAACTTGCAGAACCCATGTGCCAACAATCGTGGAAGCAGCCCTAAAACCTAAGGCCCTAAACCCTAACCTCCTAATCCCTTCCCCGTAATATTAAAGCCCCCCCTAATATTAAAACTCCCGGCCCCCGGGATTTCGCGGTTTCGGGCCCCACATTCAATTTAAAGGGGGCCACATTAGGGGGGGCCTAGATTTGTATGTGTTTTAATAGAGCGAAAGACTACAGCCGTACTAAGGGTTTAGGGGTTTAGGGCTTAAGCTTTAGGGCTTAAGGCTTTAGGGCTCAAGGTTTNTTTGTCTGACTGTTTGGCTCAGTACTTCAGTACTACTGCCAATCCGACCCGTACCCGGATGCCCCGAGAACCCCCCTAATATAAAAACCAAACCCCCGGAAATCAGTTTTTATATTAGGAGGGGGGGGGGCCTTTTTTTAATATTACGGGGAAGGGATTAAGCCCTAGACCCGAAGCCCTAAACCCTATATACCCTAAGCCCTAAGCCCTGAACCCAAAGCCCAGTGCCCTGTACCCGAAGCCCTGAGCCCTAAACCCCTAAACATCTCCCCTCCGAGTGCATCCGCGCAACCCGCGAGCCCCGCTGCTTTGCGCCGTGGTCGGGAAGGCATTAAGCAGTGATTTAAATGGGTTTGGACATCTTAGAACTTGGAGGCTCGAGGACTTCCAAAAACTGTGAAGTTCATAGTTTCAGCGACTTAGGAGCTTTGTTGGGGGCAGAGTGGTGAGAAGTCTGCTCGGGTGCTGCTCAGATATGAGATATCAAACTTTCGAGCCCGAGAGCAGGTCAAGGCATCTCCACAGGCTTGCACTATGGAGCGGAATTGGAGTTTGAGTGGGGGGTCCTCCTGCACTTGTACATCATGTCTTTTGTCATTTTAGGCGGATGGGGGGGCAGTTCCACAAGCACGAAGCGTCACAGGCCATGCCTTCGAATCAAACTTGTTATCTGGCATCTTCGCAGCTTGAAGGGTGACCCAGCTGCCTTTCCTGGCGACGTTATACACCAAAAAAGCGGGAATCAAACAATTTTGCATGTCGGCTATAGACCCATAGGGTTTAGGGGACAGCTTCCTTGATTCGGTGCTCAACGGGCTTAAGTTGTCGTCGGTAGGCTGGGCGGTGGTTAAGCAACAGATGGCTCCTCGGAGTCTGGGACCCTGGGATTTAGGATGTCGGCGTCAAACCTTATAGGGCTCGGGATGGAGGGGCCTTGCATCGTAGCCGGGGACTCGTGGGTCTGAAGTCGACACAGACAGCACTGCACAGATCATCAAACCCAACTGCACCCGGTCCTCGGAACAAAGGGCGGACGGGCCGTGATCTTGTCCGACTCCAGAAAGGTCGGGTGAGGTCTCGGTGCATGTCATCGCTCAGATGATCAACACCTACATAGATAACTGCAGCTTGTTCACCATTGTAGTTAGGATTGTTGCGTGCGCGCTCAGCTTGGACTTTGGCCATGATGGCCCATGTCTCTACTTGTCCCCTCCACTATGGGAAGAACGCCCTACCAATCGATGGGAGGTCGCTCTCGCAACAGTAGCAAATCAGAACAGAGGCTGCCGAATCAGGCACTCATATGCTGCGGATGGCCCTGTAGTAAACCTTGAGGTTCATCAACATGTTACAAATATTCTGTAGAACGCGATGAGCCCACTTTGACATGTGTTCCGGACTCGAAGAGTCGAAGAGGCCGGCTCGCCGTAGAACCGATCAAGAAGGGATCCGAAAGAGTCGGTAGCAAAATGGAAATTCATCGTTTCAGGAGCCGCGCAGCTCCAAGATGGCACAGACAACAGCAACAAGCATTGCTGAAACAGCGCAAAACGACCAAGCTCACCAAGGAACATCTTCGTTTCATTGAGCAAGTTGCACACCTACCATCTTTTGCAGTCACATCATGTATTGTGGGCAATCGGCCCGTCCTGCGAATTCTGGTGTAAACTCTTCAGTCTGTGTTTCTACTCGAGCAGTGGCTCGTTCTGTCCGCAAGCTTTGAAAAGCTCGTGATTTCCCTTCAGCACGTCAACCTCGCCCAGCTTAGCTACACCTCTACACCTTGCAACACCTTTCGTCTGACTGCATTTCTCTCACTTCGGTTCACATGCCGTGGGCAAACGGGCCCTCCCATGAAGTACGGTGTAAAGTTTGCAACTTGCGCAGATACTCCATCAACTGCCTGTTCTCACGGCTTGCGTTCAGCAGCTTGTGCTCGTCCCTGAGCACCTCAACCTCGCTTAGCTTGGCTACAGCTTCCGCACACTGACCTTGTCGTCTCAAGCGAGCAGCTTCGGCAAGTGCGGACTTGATCTTCTTGGCCCTTTCGCGGCCAGCCTCATCTAGCTTTTTCCCAAACGTTTGGTTCCCAGTCAATTGTGCTAGCTCACTGCTGACTTGCTCGGCGTTCCCCGGCGTCAGGCCTACAGCAAGCTCTGCCTGCTTCGCCTTGCACAGCAGTCCAGCATGCAACAAATGTTGGAGAATTTGCTTGCTTTTCAGCAGGCCGCCAATCTCAAGAGCATAAAGACCACGCTTCATCTTCCGAAGTGTTGCATCTATGCCCAAGCCTCGGGCAACAAACTCCCGAAGACACTTCAGGACTCGTGGATGCTTTTGCGCAATCTGCAATTCTAGCGAGGCTCCTCCACGCATCTGCTGGATGTAACCCTCTGCATCGAAGAAGCCAGCGAAGTATTCCCAGCTGCAGGGACTAGCGACCGCCGAGTCGTATTCCTTCAGAGCGCGCAGTTCGGCCTTGCACTCCTCTCTGCGGGACTTTGCAGCAGGCCACTCGGCCGCAAGCAACAGCTGCATCCGCTTCGTGATGCTGTGCGGCACCAACAGCTCAGCTGCATTTCGGGCGGACTGGCCATATGCAGTCCACCGAAGACAAGGCTTACACAGACCCCGGCCGCCACGCTGCAGCCTCACGCTTCCCCCAAATGTTTCATAAAACAGCATTAAGACCTCGGCCTGGCTGAAGGACTGCGCTATTGCCAAGGAGCACCCCGACAATTTTGGTTCACAAGTCACACAGCCATCCCCATCGAAGAAACCAGACCAGTAGGCCAGCCCGGCTTCGGAGGCCAAATGAGACGAGTCCCTGCTCTGGGCTCGCAATGGCAGGGTGTAGCTTTGCCCCCTGGACGAGAAGAGCCTCAGTTCGGGCCAAGGAGATTTGCTCAGCTGTACGCGGAGCTGCTCGTTCTTCCTCTGCGCTTCCTTCAACGTGTCAGATGCTTCCACGCGGAACTTGCAGCAGACGTCGGCGTTAAATCTGGCTGCGCCTACCAGGCTCTTGAGGCCACTAGCCGGTGTCAGCAAGCGCCCCGTCCGCCCTGCCTGCCCTCCCGCATGCACAGCTTGTGTCAACAGAGCCTGCATAATATAGGGGCCGTAATAATTAGAATAGGGTTTTGGGGCCCATTATACTGTAATTATAATAAGGAACCCCAAAAGCAGTATAGGAAATTATTTAGGCCCCTATAGTACCCAGTCCCACTCCTTCGGGGAGCGGCTGGCCAGGAGCCAAGCAAGCTGCGGCATTAAGTTTTCAGCTTGGAGGATGTGTGCCGGTTGCCTTGGGCATGGATGCAGACAAGCTGGTGGTTGTTTGCAAACCAGCTGTGTCTGCGCAAAGCTCTTGATCTGTAATGTTCCACACCCGAAACCCGCAACCAAAAAAAAAAACAAACCTGAACCTGCGAACTTCTTGTTCTTCTTCGGTAGCTTTTTGACTAAGGTGTAATGTAATGCCTTGTATCGGGACTCTGCATCCGGATGACCGATTGAAAGTTGGGGAGGTCTGACGGAGCATGTTGCAGTCCACTCTGCGGGAATTTTTCTCCGGCCAATGGGCTGCCAGCAAAAGGAGCTACTTTTGCTTCTGCTTGGTGACGTGGGGCCAAGAGCAGAGTTTCGTTTCGGGCTGTCTATAGAACAGCATTGGGACCCCGCGCTGTCACCCAGCAGTCGTCGAAGAAAATGGTCATGATGCAGAACGATGAAATTGAAAACGTAGCTGGTCATGGCCGACAGGCCAGCACAGGCGAATCGTAGACATGGATCTAGGCCAGGCCAAGCAAATTCGCGAAGCCGAGCTCGAAACCTTCAGCGTGTCAGACGGGCGTGCCGCCAAGCTGCAGCTTGCCTCTGTTTTAGAGCCTGCTTCTTCTTTTAGTCTCCTTGTCCCGACATGGGTGCAGACACCCTTCCATCGGAATGACCACATGGTTCTCCTTCTCACACGCGCTGCACGCAGCATCGGGGTCCCAGATCATTTGGTGGTGGCGCCCCGACGTGTCTACAAACCAAATCTCACCACTTCAAGTTATGAACAACCCCGTCATCATCATCATCATCAAAACCGACCTTCTTCTCCATCTTGCCATCAGTCCACTAACATCATCGTCTTTATCTCACCAACGTTCCAGGAGGCCGTGACAAGCCCGAAGACCAAATCTTTGCTCGAGAAGACGGAAAGCAATTAACAATACAAACCTGCACAAACCTGGTATATGATGACCCACAAATCGGAACTATCGGGAGCCGTGCCAAAAGTGATGCTGTAGTGAGTCTTATGGCTTCGGATGCTTATTGTAATGACCCCAGAGAAAGATCCTTCCTTCAACAGAAGCAAGCAACTGAGGCGTTGTCATCACTCGTCGGCCAGGACGCCAGTTGATCTGGACGCATTGAAGGTTTGGGATGGGTGCCGGCTAAGGACTGCGAGAGTCGTTGGACTCAAGAAGTAAGCGAGTTGAGCTTTTGACAGTCTCAGGTTTGAGTAGTTCAGCGTTTAAGGCGTAGCCTAGGAAGAACACAGAGTTCATTCCCTCTTCAACCACCACTCTGTGCCAACCGAACCTGACCACGCGAAGCCCGGGAGCAACCCTAAGGGGTCGACATCGGAAGTTGCTGCTTCAAGTCTCATGGAGCTGACATCGTGAAGCAACGGCCTCCGGAGCTATGCCGTGAGCCTAACTTGTAAGTAGGGAGATTGAAGCCCCAATTCGGCAGAAGGCAGCCCAACCAATACGAGCACGATGCGCGAAATAGTGAAATTGTGCACAATGCATCTTACTGATGACGCTGGACACTCCAGACACACCAACATGCAGAGTCTGCCGGGATTCCGTGCCCAATCCCACGACAAAGTGGCATACGGTTCGCAGTAGTTGTCAATGCAAGATCAAACATCATGAACAATCGCTTTGCCAGGAGACGGGTGAATATGCACTGCCACGGCACACCACTCCCAAAACCAAACAGTAGAACATGAGACCTGACGCTCCTCCCAGCTGTCCATGAGGGTAACAGGAAAACCATGACTACGAAGCTCGTAAAGCCGAAAATCTCAACGATTGTGGGCTTCCGGATCTCTCATGACCAAACCCCAAATGAACTTTGATGCACTCGCCCCCTGGATGCACAGACCTCGTCGGAGTACATGCGGCTCGCGGGGAGCAGCATCTTCCCCTACACCAGACCGGTCTGAGGTAAAGGGCTTCAGTGCTCAAGGCCCTGTACTCTGCCTAAAAGGCCTTGGAAGGCTTTGCGGATTCAAGGCTTCTGAGGGTTTCGCAAAGATGTCGCGCTGCAACGGAAGCTTCCAGGTGGGATATGTTTTGGACTCAAAATTTCCAAGTTCAAGAGTTAGGACTTCGGAGCAGCCTGCACAACGTCCTCCTTCCTCTTGCCCTCAATGTCTGTCATGTACCTGTCACGGCCGCAATGTGTGGCTTTCCAGGCCATGCCTTGATTCCAAACTTGCGTGTCAAACGTCGGGATTTGGGGGTTTAGACTGTGGGGTTTAGAGAGCCAGGCCTCATTGTGGGAGTTTCATGAGCCCTTGAAGCCACAGCTGATAGATAGGATAGGAGGATGAAGCTCGGAGCGGAGGTCAAGGCCGGACATGTTCACTCGAGGCTTCAGAATTGAGTACTCCAAGCTTTGCGAAATTTTAACGACCTCAAAACCGAAAGCCTCAAAGAAGGCTTAAACTCTGCCTAAATCCAGAGCCTGACACCCTAAACCCCCTGCTAAAGTCTGGACTCTAGTCTAAACAAGAGCCTAGCTGCACCCCTACACAAGCTGAAGCCTCTAGCCTGATAGCCCCCGAAACCCGGACTCTTCTGAGTGCTTCACCCCAGAAGTCCCTTCTGCGCGATGCCGGTGAGCCCCTCCCGCGCGGGGCAGTCGACGCGCTTGAGGCCTGCCGCACCAACCGTTGGGTCCTTTCGGAGTCCTTGCGGCCCTCTGAAAGCCTGCAGAACTGGGCCTGGCTATGGCTCGTATAAATCAAGCTGCGGTCAGAAACAAGATCCAGTCTACTGCCCTGAACCCACCGAGGAGTTCAAGTAGCACAAAGGGGCTGAGGCTTCTAGCACGCTCGCCATTTTTCACGGCACGTCTGCGCCGAAAGGGGCGCCGAGGAGGGAGATGTCTGGCCTCGGGTGCGTGGGTTGTTCACGGCTCGAGCATCCCAATGTTGATCGTGATCTAGGTGTCGATTGCAACAGTCCCAACATTAGTTATAATCAGGTTAGGGTTCTCTATTAAACAATAAGGGAAAATTAAAATTACCCCAAGTCGATACCTAGTGATGGTTTGGTTTTCAATTGTGTAGGCTCTGGCTGGTATTTTGGTCGGTCGGAATCGGTCGTCCTCGGTGCTCCCTGGAACGCTGGGAGAGTAGACCAGCATCCCTTTAGGATGCTACTGAAACATTAGCGGAACCCGAAACACTGCATCCTAAAGAAGGGGAGAAACAAGAAGAGCGGATGCCATTCTTCCACCCGTGGACGCAAACCGCAACCACGTCAAAAGGCTACGAACGGCGCCGCAAAAATCACACAAAAGGCATTGAGCCTAGACCTTTCATATTGAGAATTAACGACACGGCCTACAACCCAAAGTCCTTGACATCGTGAGACGGAATCCAAAACGAAACATCAAGACGTTCAAAGGCTGCCATGCCAACTACGGTTGGAAGATTTTAGGGTCCGCCGCGGACGGCTTCAAACGTCGCCGCCGAGCCACACGAACTGGCAGTTGTTCGCGTCCAGCATGGGGTTCGGCACCAAACCGACATCCTCGCATGGCAACTCTTCTGGCGAACTCGCGAGGAAAACACAATGGCAAGAACAAGCTACGGGGCGAGGTTAGTGCAGATGTAGAATCGCCGCGGAGATTCAAAGTGCTCGGGAAGACGTGTTGTGGAGGGCTCAAAAGGTATTAGGCTCGGTTCGTACACACCTGATCGTTCGGGGCTTCGAATGGAGGAGCCTTCACCCCACAACATTGTGTTACAGCAGTGACTGCACACACCATTAAACGCTGCAAGCTCTGATTCCCGCCCTCTACAAAAACCATGGTGGCCACGAGCTCTCTCTCTACATCAATAGAAACGAATTCAGCCAGGCAGCACTTGGCGCCGTGCTGCCTGGCGCCAGCAGTCTCTTGTGGACATAGAGCACCTCCAGAACCTGAGAGCTAGGATCTGCATTTCAGACTGTGGACAATTGAGCTCTTAGGGTTCATAGAATTTGGTGGGGGGGGGGGTTGAGCTGCGGGCTTGTACAGAATTTAGACTTTGGGCTCAGGGTTGTTGTTGATTGGAGCTGGGCGCTAGGGGCTTGAGGATGTGCGAATTCGAGCCTTCGGGCTACGGGCTGCAGCTTCGGGGTTTGGGACAGGGTTCCTTCAAGGATCCCATTCAAAGTCTCTCTAAGGGCTTTATAGGGGTCAGGGCAGGTGGAGCCACGACAACTGGTGGTTCTAGCGAGTGCCCCCAATGCAACAGCACCAGTCAAAGTCAGGCTCAAAAAGCTTCCCCTACATCAGTACATCCTAAATCCGAAGCCCTGCCTTCTTCTCATAAAAACCAGGGGACATCGGGGAGCTGACATCCAGCGACGTTCAAGATATCGCCGTAGCCTCGGATTGTCTACAGGCACTGGGGAAAACGGCTGGGAGATTACGTTTGGGGTGAGGAGCTGACGCTTGAATTGTGTTCCCATGGACACAGGAATCAGGAACCTGTGCCGAAATAGGGGCGGGTTGTAAGACTGTGGAGCATCCGGCTGAAGGCTGCAACGCAGCGTAACTTCTTGGGGGTCAACGTCTGAACCCCAACATGCCAGCATATAGAAACTGCGGCTGGTGGAATGTAGGGCTTCTTGAAATTGCAAGGGTATCTTGCTCATGTGTCCTTGTGAGAAGGCATATAGGGTCGATGTTCCGGTCCTTTAATTTGCTGAAACTGGCCATGTTGGGATCTCCGCCTTTAGGGATCTCCTCTCCTCCTGTGACCTCGAAGGCATTGGAATGAGACCTGATGGCATGCTGGGACCATGTCAGCAGATGCTTGGCCCTGTATAAAATCCACCTCGAAAGTTACAGGCTGCTCAGCTAAGAGTGACCCATGGCACCTAAGGAGTAGTGAGTTAGATTGCGCAAAGATTCCGCTGCAAACGAACTCTTCACTGTCTATAATCTATCAACTCGCTCTGGCAGACTCAGAAACCGCGCTCCCCTTTTCAATGTAAACGGAGTTGAGCCGCAGACCGCGTAGGGCAGGACTCTGATCACGGCCTTCTGCCACTGTGAGAATCAAGGCAGATGCGGCTTGCCAGTTTCCACTCCTCTCACATGCGCAGAAGGCCGCATCAAAGCTGGTCATGTCGGGCACGACCCGCGCGCTACTCGTGCGGAACAACAAGAGCACAGCCGTCTCCCACTTCCAACGCTTCTGGCAGGCGCTGATGGCAGCATTGAAGCTGATCACATCTGCCGGCAGCCGAGCCAACAGCATATGGGACAGCAAGAGCACTGCGACCAGCCATTCTTCACTTGTCTCGCAGGCGCTGATGGCAGCGTTGGAGCTGATTACGTTTGAAGAGATTCTGCCTACAGGCATTTGCGACAAGCAAAACAAAGCCTGGTGCCAATGGCCACCCTTCTCACAAGCACTGATCGCGGCATTGCAGCTGACCACATCCGCTGAGACTTCCTCTGCAGGCATTTGCAACAACAAGTTCAAGGCCATCTGCCAGACGCCGCGCTTTTCACAAGCACTGATGGCCGCATTAAAACCAATCGCACTCCTTGGAATTCGAGACCCGAGCATGTGGGACAACAGACGAACTGCCACCTGCCAGTTGCCACCCTTCTCGCAAGCACTGATGGCAGCACTGTAGCTAATCGTATTTGCCACCAGCCTGGCTTCTGGCATTGACCACAGCAAGCACAAAGCCACCTGCCATTCGCCTCGCTTTTCGCACGCGCTGATGGTCGCATTGCAGCTGATCACGTCTGCAGAAAGTCTGATGACCGGCATCTGCCAAAGCAACAGCAATGCTGATTGCCATTTGCCACTTTTTTCGCAGGCACTGATGGCAGCATTAAAGCTGATGAGGTCCGCCTGGGCCCTTTGTAAAAGCATTTGGGACAACAACAGCAAGGCCGTCTTCCAGTCGCTGCCTTTTCCGCAGGCACTGATTGCAGCGCCGCAGCTGACCACATCCGTCGGGACTTGGGCGATGGACATCTGGGACAAGAAACCCACCACCATCTGCCAATTGCTTGCATTTTCACATGCACTGATGGCAGCACTGAAGCTGATAGCGTTTGGCGAGATTCGGCCTGAGACTATTTGCGCAAAAAGAAGCAACGCCAGCTGCCAGTTTTCGTTCTTGCAGGCGCTGAGGCCAGCGCTAAGGGTGACCTGGTTCCAGGACACTTTGTAAGCCCGCATTTCCGAGAGCGTCGCGATTGCCGCCTGCCACTGCAAGCCTCTATGCAAACCTGTGATGGAGGCACTAAAGCAATAGACGGTGGGTGCCATTCGAAGGTCCGTGACATCCGCCAGGACTTGGACAGCGGCCTGCCACCTGCCTCCACAGCTGCTAATGGCTTTCCGAAACACCGCTTGGTCTCTGGAGCCATGAAGCAAAGCTTGCTGCCACGAATTGGTACTCTGGGCCTGTGGCACCATGCTCCCCTCGGCTCTCCAACCGCCATGGCAGATTCCACGGCCTCCCCGTCTAACTTAGAGAACTACTGAGCCAGACTCGGAGCCAGGCAGATCACTTCCCGTGGAGTGGGTGGCCTTGGGCGGGGCAGGGCTGGGTAATGACAGCGTTAATCGCGGCGTTTTTAGAACAGGCGCTTTTTTGTTGGTTCCGTGAGGCCCTGTTGCACGAGTATGTCCTGTCTTCATGGGAGCAAGGTGGAATGGAGACAAAACATGACAGAAAACAGAAAACACCAGTTTGAACAGCCAAAACAACAACTGAAAAGGACTGAGTTCCGTTTCCTCGCAATGCCGGGCCGCGGAAGCCTTGACTTGAACTGTAAAACATGCGGGGAATTTGATTCGCGAAGGTTGGATAAGTTGGATACAAAGGACAGGACCAAGCACTACCGCAGCAGTGGGCTTGAAACCCGGCACATAACCGCTGTCATCCGCAGAATTGCATCCAATCATGTGTGCTTGAATATCGTTCAACCTCCCGTGTAATGTACAAGTAACTGTCCAAGCTCCTGAAACCTTGCAAAACGACTTCCGAAAGCGGCAGGGAAGGGGGCCGAGTCATTTATTTGCTATCCCTTGCTGTCCCCACGTCGACTCTTACCGCAGCCACCACAGGCACTCAGTGTTTTCGGTAAGGCACTTACTGTCAGGCTTCAGGCTTCTCAGCGGGTTGCGAAGTTCCGAAATCCGAGGTCCAAAGCCCAGCAGGAAGCCTCAACCTGGATTTTCAAGCCCATGAAGACTGCGGGGTTGTTCTTTGCAAACTTTTCCGATGCGCTTTGGTTTAAATAAGGTTGCTCCCTTCTGTATTCTTAGAAGAGCGCTGAGGCGATCCCATCCCGTGGCTCCGAGGGGCTGTTGCCGTGAGCATGCAAGAGCACAAACTGCTCGGCCAGCTTTTCCAGCGCACGCGCCTTGTCAAGAACTCCAGCGAGCAGTCACTTCAGTTGCTTTGAAGCACTGCCCATGACCCGGCGAGCACGCGGTGACCCTCTCGCAGCCCCACGCCCAAACCCACAACACACTCAAATGGCAGTTGGAAATTGATACAAAGCCCTTACAAAACCCTGCAGAAATCCCTGCATCTTGAAATACAGCCCTATGACATAAAGGCCCCAACACCCAAACCCGATACCCTCAAGCCTTAAAGCCTAACCCTAAACCCTAAACTTCCCTAAACCCCAAACCCTTAACCCTTAAACCCGACAGCCTTGGTCTCGTAGTCGCCCCCGCGCATGGGCCGGCCCAGCCAGTGCAGTTCGAGGCAGATCCTGATGCGGAAACTAGGGTTTAGGGGTTAGGGGTTCCTTGAAAGGGTAATATAAGGGTTCCACTAGGGGATCTATAGGGTTCAGGGTTCTTGATGTTTAGGATTTCAGGGTTTTTTTTTTAAAGTGCAGTGGCCTTTCGCTCGCACGACAGTCCATCCTTATTCAGGATGTGCACTCCATAATGAAAACAACTTCTAACCGACAACTCAGGACTCGTAAAAGAGAACCAGCTCAAGGTGCTGTCACGTGGTTGCCATGTCTCCACACCATCAACCGCAAAGAACTACAACCAAAACCCGGCCAGTTCCACACTTCATCAGAAGACAGAACACTTTCAGTTAGTCAAGTTCGATGTGGTAGTACTCAGCGAGGAGGAAAGTCCCGCAGTCGAGTTAGAAGACACCACAGAGGTAGAAGAGGTCGAGCTCGAGGTGGCCGTCCAGGTAGAGGTGGAGGACAATGTAGTGGTCGAGGTCGTTGTTGAAGTGGCCGAAGCCGGAGGCGACCCCCCGTTCCCTCCTTCTCTCGCACTGGGTCCAGAGCAGGAGGAGCTTGACGAGGAGGCCGAGTCCGCTTCATGTTCTCCGTCCACTGACGCGTCGTCCTCCGTCCGTTCCACAGGTGGTTCATACCAGACGCCATGAAGACCACCCTCAAGGGCAGAGGCCAACGTCCCCACAGGTTGAGGAGGGGGAGGACCACGAGGAGCTGCTTCCAAGTCCGGCTCGACCGTGGGCAGTGTGACAAGCTCTCCATTCGAGCCAACAGCCACATCGCTGGTGTGGTCCGATGAGGAGGAGGCAACTTCACCCCTTCCAGCTCTCTCCCTCATCGACGTGGTAGGCGTAATGCTCACCGCTTCGGCAGGGGTAGAGGGAGCGGCCTCCGTCGCAACCAAGCTGGCAGGACTTTCGTCTACGTCTTCCATCCCACCACCAACATGTCCTTCGCCTGGGGCAAGGTCGGAGTCCGCGGGGATGAGGCCAACATCTAGATGTCTGTCCAGTGTGCCTTGGAGTATGTCTCTTTGGTTGCGACCCCACTGAAACAAACTCCACCTCAGCTGCTCATTGTTGGGCACACGGCGGATCGGGACGTAGCCACGAGGCAGCAACCGCCGTTGGAGCACCCCCACGATGCGATCAAGGGCCTCCAAGCCATCAGCAGCCCGGTGGAGAAAACACCCCAAAGCCCATCGCCCCTCAGCCCCACGTCCCTCAGCCTGCTGACGGTCCATAGTCTCCAGCAAAGTTTCCATACGGCTGACGGTGGCTGGGGGCACTCCGCTCTCCTGCAGCAAGGCTCTCTCAGCGTTGGTCAACTGCATCATCCATACTGCGTCAACATCCCCCACCTCCGGTTCACTTACTTCCGGGAAGAGGCCGTAGTTGGGCAGGTAAGAGGTACTCGTGGTCGACGAGGTTGTGGTCGTAGAAGATGAGGTGACGTCCCCAGGCCAAGGCCATTCTTCAACTTTTTCATGCGGAGACTCCTCATCATCCTCAACTTCACCCCAATTCCACACTCCAGGGCTCCACCAGGTCCAGGACGAGGACCACGAAGAGGAAGAGGACCACCATGGCTCCCAGGATGAAGACGGGGACGAAGAAGTCCACCAGTCATTATTTTGCCACTCCCACCCTGTCTGCAAGTTTTGGGCTGGAGGGTCCGTCCCTTCTACAACTTCATCATCCTCGACTGTGGGTTGAGGGGGCAACTCTGTGATCGTAGCATCCGCAAGCTGCTCTGACGTAGTTTCCTCCTCTAACTTCTCCCCAGTCAGCGCCTCCCGTTGCTTACGTTGGGCGATGTAGTCTTCCAACCACTTTGGCCGCCATTCGCCGCGCAGGTATTGTTGCACTCGTTCCTGACGACGTTGAGCACGGCGAGGACCACCTCCACCTCGGTGAGAGCGTAGTTCTGAAGGAGTCCGTGGTCTGTTCACCCATTGACCGTGCCTCCAGAAACCATCAGGACAAGCGCTGGCTCCGCTGCTCGAGGTGCTAGGGCCTTCAGGGTCTTCGCTCTCTTCTCCAGCCGTTGTGGATTCACCCGAATCAGTCCCCGTGGCATTCTTAACCAAGAACTCCCTGCCATAGAAACTCTTCCCACCGGAGCACGAAGAGGACGAGTCCCGCATGTTCTCAATGGCCTCATGGGGTGTGCCCTGGTTCTCAATAGGGCCATCTTCTGGGACAGGGGCCAGGCTTCCATTACCACTGCTGGGAGGCATAGGTCCACGATCGCGGCCCCTATTGATGAGACTGCCATCTGGGTTGTGCCAGCGGTCTCGCCCTGGTCTCTTAACGCCCCAGCGGGTTGTCACCCCTTCAACAGTCTCATTTCCCCCAAAGGCGGAGGACTGCGAAGAGGAGGACGATGAGGAAGAAGTCGCCCCAGTAGCCGAAGTCACCCCAGATGATGAAGTACCAGTCGTAGATCTCGGCGGGCACCAGGAGGACGAAGAGGAGGTAGAGAGGGAGGATCCCAAAGAGGATGACACAGATGCACCCAAGGAAGTCTCCCCACTGACAGGCTTGTACCCCAACGCAGAGCGACCAGAGGACGAAGCACGCCGAAGAACACGCTTATCAATTACCTTAGACAACCAGTCGTCAGGTGGTGGATTTTTTTTCGCGTGGCGGTGCTTCTTCACGTTGTCGCACCAGGTCGTCGTACGTGGAGTCGTTGACCAGGGCAGCCGTCCTCTCATCCGAAACCACACTCTCCAGGGACTCCATCAACACCGCCGCACCGAAGGGGAGCGGAAGATCATCAGGAAGAGGAGCACCAAGTGGAACACATTGAGCAGTGGAGGAGCTCGCAGAGTAAACGTCCAGAATTTCCTCCTCCTGCAAGTAAACGGAGAGCTCCTCGTCCCACGCAGTACTCATGTAGGCGGTCCTTTCAGCGTGTGACAAAGGAGTCGAAGCAGCAAGCGGTCTGGGACAGGTAGAGGAGGAAGAGGCTCCAGAAGATGAAGAGGGGAGAGGAGAGGACCACGCCGAAGATCTCCAGTTTGCTTCCCAGCCATTTTCCCCAGAAGGTCTCCAGTTTGTTTCCCAGCCATCTTCATCCTCCTCATCTTTTTGCATACACACGCCGTTGAAGAAAAGCAGCACCAGCAGCAGGCGAAGAAGAGGAGGCACCATGTTGTCGACGATAAGCAGGGCCACAGGGGGCTCAGTTCACCTTGAGCCCAGAGAAGCACCAAGTACAGTAAAATCATCACTTCTTTCATCTCATGTGCAAAATTCACTCGCATATCACAGACGTGGTCGGGCAGCAAGGGCAGGCGGAGCATCCAGCCAGACAGCCAAGAGGCCCAAGACGAGAAAAGCAAAGTGTCCCAATTTCAGTCTCAGTACAGAACCACAACTTCACAGAGGACACAAATGTAAGCCGTCTAGAACCGAAGAGCAAGCTGTCGACCTGAACACCAGCGAATATCCCAAGCCCGAACGTATGCAGGTCGACATGGGGCCTATCGAGCCCGATCATGAGCAAGTTCGACCCAATCATTGCCATGACATTCACTAAGTTGACGCTCTGGGTTGGACGCGTAGAACCTACAGGGATGCCGAAGACCAACAGACGCAGGAAGTCTCTGCTGATTTCTCCACCACAGCGTCGATCTCCACTTAAGAGCCCGTAGGGGCAGAGAATCAACAGAGCTACCATCTTCAAGAGTCTCTATTCTCCTGGCCCAGTGTCCATGAAGATTGTGTTGCAAACTAAGAATTTTCTCAGACCAGCGTTGATGGTCTTGGGAATGAAGCCAGACTCGACAAAAGCGCATGGTGCGACTATTCCAATCAACCCAGTTCTCCCCACTGGTGCGTCTGAGGCCAAAGGCTGATCTCACGATATGTAGTTGAAGAAGGTTAGCTTCACGAAGGTCTTCCTGGCTCCAGTGCAGAGCGCCCCCTGTCCACGAGAATTGGCTTTCCACAAGGACCTTGATCATGTAGATCTTCTTAGACCACGGACCACTAGCTGTGAGGATGTCCTTATGGGAAGCAGCAGCAGAGCGCGTTCGACTGAGGAGCTCTTGTGCTTGCTGAGATGGAGGAGCAAAGAAGGAGAAGCTCACCCCCAAGACCTTGAGAGACTCTTGTCGATCCGCAATCTGAAACTCATCCTCTCCAATCTTGACACGACGACAGCCAGCATAGTCAGGGCTAGCGATGATCATGGTTTTTGTCGTGGCCAATTTGAGGCCTGCTTGCTGTAGGCACCTATCAATGATGCGAACTCGCCTACTCAGGACACTGAGGCAGTGGTCAACCACGAAGATGTCGTCCTGGTAGAACATAGTTTCAATCGTGAGGCCTGGCAAACTTTCTCCAAGAGCAGCCCAACGAGACGAGCTGGTAACCTCAGACAGAAGTGTGTCAACCACAAGGCCAAAGATTTCCGCACTTTCTGGAGCACCCTGTTTGATCCCGTTGTTGGGTTGAATAGTGATAACATCTCCCCCAGGGACACGTCCCTCAAGTGTGTGGGTTTTCAGCTGGTGAAGAAGGTAACGAAGTTCATTCCCGAGATCACAGCCACTAAGACGACGGATAAGGAGATCCGCAACCCGGCGGCGATCGACACGATCGAACGCTCCAGCTACATCCAACTTACACAAGACCGCGGGCAGCTTCCATTCTCTGACCACGTCACGAAGACGAGAGGTCGCCCCAATTAAATCCGCCGCTTGTCTCCCACGCCCGCATGCAGAGATCTTTGACCCCCGACGGAGAAGAGGGAGAGCACGAGAGCAGACCAGGCGGTTGATAAGTTTGTTGAACGCCGAGCTTACGCAGATCGGCCGTAGATCGCCCGCCTTGGTGGGAAGATCGACTTTTGCCAGAAGAGCAAGGAAACTGGTCTCCCATATGGAAGGAATCTCTTGAGTCCTGACTATATGGTTAATGAGATCAAGAAGTTGGAGTCCAAGGGAGTCGTGGCTGGCAACTTCGCGCAGTAGATGGACACCAATAAGATCCGGACCAACCGCACTTTTGCACCTCATTCCCTGGAGTTCACTACGGACATTGAGGAGACTAAAGGGAACGAACACATCGCCCCGCTCACACTTCTCAATCAGTCTCTGCAGATCATGGTCCCAGTCAAGGATCACGGGGTCGACCATTTTGTTGCGCAGATGAGCTTGCACTTCAGACGTGAGCTCCTTCGAAGAACGATGTTCTAACATGTCTCCCCACCAACCTCTCTTCCGTTTCTTTTCATTCTGCAAGTGGCGAAAATCCTCCCAACTGCCTTGTGGGATGCGAGCGAGCTTGGCCTTCTTCCATTCCCTGCGAGCACGATCACGCAGACGATGTACTTTTTTCCACTCTCTAGGACAGCGCGTCTGCTTAGCAACCACGATAGCATTCTTAGTGTCCTCATTGTCCTGGAAAGCAGCCGAACGACGGGGCCTTGTGCACTTCTTTGCTAGGGCGGTAAGGTCACCATCGTCGACGAGGACGACATCAGGCAGAGGAGAGGTGACCCAGGGGGCGCGAGAGTCGTTTCCCCAGCGAGCATTCGCAGGACGAGTTCTAAGAAAGACATCCGCAAACAAGAAAGCATGATCAGTTCCAACGCAGTGTCTTCTTTCCTCATCAATGACAATCGACCCGAGCCCAAGCTGACGATGAAGAACCAAATCGATCTGTCTTCCCCGTCTCGACGAATCCCTCGGAAAATGAGAGGGAGAGGCACGCTGAGCCCAACGAGGAGCACAAGGACGACACCCATGTTGAAGAGCCTCGTGCAAGAGAACGTTGAGATTTGATGAACATTGTCCTGGAACAACAGCTTCTCCTTCATCTTGTATCCAGTGGCAGGTCTCGTTGGCGTCCACCCCACATATGAGAGGATACTGGCGCCAACTTCGCGGAAGAGCACCCCAAAATTCATGGATCGCCCCTTGATATACAGCATTAGTGACACCGGTGAACGCATGCAAAGAACCACAGACAACTCGTCCCAGGTTTTTGATGCGAGCAAGAACCCAGATTCCTCTTTTCGTGGCGACCTTCTTCACGATGCAGTCGAACTTGTCCAGGGCAAAACCAATGCCCACACCACGCCAATGGTCAGGTGATCTGTGTGATACCCAATGAAAGTGTTCGGACTCTTGTTGATCCCATCCTGGCTTATCTCTGGCGACTTCCTGTAGAAACAAAAGGTCTGTATCGGCCGTTGCAACATCCAGAAGGCCTACTTTTTGCCCTCCAAGATTCCAGTGACCAATTCTGCCCCATCTGTGTCTTTCACTCAAACGGGGCCCAGAAGACATCCCATCCCATTTCTTGGAACGCGAGGAAAGAGAGTCCCCAAGCACACCTGAATTCGGAGTGAAACTGTCAGCCTCATCATGTCAAAGTTCACGCTCGAGAGCGTGCTTAGCCTCGTCAATGCTGCACCCAGCAGAAGCGGCAACAGCATCAAGCGAAACCCAACCTCCACTCATAAGGACATGCTCACCCTCGCGGGGAGCTTTGTGAGTCGCACTCGCCAGTTTGAACGCTCCACACCAGATAGTTCCCAAGTTCCAGTCGCAATCGTAGGCCGAGAACTGGGTGTTGGAGAGGAATTTCACCCCCCCCTCGGAGTACTTGGAGTCCATGGCCAAAGCACACGTCACCCTCCTCACCATGGAAACAAGGCTTGATTTCGCCCTTGCTGACTTGGTCTTTACGAAACTCGCCCACATAGGTTTGAGTTCCTCGCCCCCCTGCTTCGTGCTTGGCAACATGTGCTTGGCTGCGGCAATCAACTTGATGGTCTCCCACATCCTATCTTTGAGATTCTGAAAAGTCTCCCCGTCTCTTTCTTTGAAGCGCAACATCCCAACAGAGCGACGCGGACCATAGATGGTGAGCTTCTCTACATCCAAGAGCCGCTTCACAGCTTCGTTGCCGAGAACAACTGCACTCTCTTCTTCAATCACATTGCGTCTTGTGTCACGAAGCCAACCTCCGACGATTAAGGTCCTCTTTTCGTCTTCGGTCAGGGAATCTTGGCCTTTGTCAGCGCCAACCGCATTGTTCAAGTGCTTGCGATCAGCAGAGAGGTCGCCTTGTTCACCCTGCTCTCGATGTTGTCGAAGATATTGTGCCCAGGGATCTGAAGACAAAGGAGCACCAGGGCCTCCAGGCGCAGGAGGACCAGCACAAGGAACACGTCCAGCTGTAGACTGCAGCTCACCCCACTGGACCTTCATGTTTTTAACTTCTTCAGTAAGTTCATCTAAATTCTTCGACGTCTGTTCCTGGGCTTGGCGAACAGTGACAGCATCCTTCTCCAGGGCCTTGGTTCTTGCTCTTAGACTTCCAATGGCATCCTTTTGTTTGTCCAGTTCGCTTCCCTGGGCTTCTTGCATACCTTCAAGATGATCAAGTCTCCCCTGGAAGTTCGTCCAAGCCGCCTTCATATCCCGTACATGACCACTAAGTAGTTCACGAAGCTCCCTAGCCGAGATGGGTTCCTCACCAACCTGAGCACGCTTGGAAGGGCTATCAAGGTCATCCTCCTCGGCCTCATTGGGATCATGGGGAATGGGAGTCGACTTCGCATCACGAACTCTTTTCCGCGTGATCTCACTGCCTTGAACCTCCATGCGATGTTCGCCATCGGATTCCGCAAGCTCCGTGGGAGACCTCCTATCATCGTCCATCGTTGCATCTACGTCGACAATTTCCGCCGCCATCTCAAAGAGGTCGAAGACGACAAAGCCCAGAAGTCAACCCGTTCGGAGACGTGCAGAAGCTTCTGGAGAAGCAGGTAGAGCAGCGCCGGCACCACGCCCTCGTGGAGAAGCAGGTAATCCAGCAAGGCGACAACCAAGGGATGCCCGAGAACTTGCGGAGAAACAGGTAATCGAGCAGAGCGACAAAGCGGATCAGGAAGAGAAGGAAGAGGAGAAAACTTCAGAGGACCACGAGAGAGAAGTCGCCCCACCACGAACCGACCAAGCCGCAGTATCCACAGAGAAGTGGGCCCCCAATCCAGAATGAAAAAGAAAGAAAGAGAGCTGCCCGAAGATCTTGTGGATAATCGGGTACACAAAGAACACGGCCACCAAGGGAGCTTCGCGAACTTGCGGAGAAGGACACCCCACTCGAAGAGGAACTGGCCGCCCCCAGCGCCGAGGAAAGCAGAGGCAGGGATCACAATGGCAGAAGCGCAGAAGAGAGGGACAGGAGGCACACAAGGAACACCCTCTTTTGAGCACAACAGCTTGAGCCATAACCAGATTTCAGGGGTTTAGGAGCTGAGCTCTTCGTTTATGGAATATACGGCTTGGGGCTTCAGGGTGGCCTCTTCGGTTTTGGGGGTTCCGGTTTGGGCTGATGTCATGCGAGTTTGCATGAAGCCTAAAGGGCTTTGTGAGGGCTAGGGACTAGGGGCTTGAGGTGGAGCTTAAGGGCTTGAAGAGCCCAGAGACTCCAATAGTTAAGGAATATACCTTAAATCATATTAGGGATCCTACGATAATTTAAGGTGTATTGCTTAATGAAGGATATTGGAGTCTCTGGGACCTTGAGGGCCCGAGGATAGGGCTTAAGGGGGTTGGCGGTTGAAAAACTATAGCGGTGCTGATTCAGATAGGGTCTTAGAGCTTTAGGGTTTTGAGAGTTTTCTGCAGGACCTCCGACTCCGTGGCTCAGCTCATGAAGCTGTAAGCCTGCCCAGAAAATTCCAGAACCTCGGCAGACCCTTGTCTGAATACCAACACCCCAAAACCTCCCGAGACTTGAAACCCGAAAACCCTAAGCCCGAAGTCACTGAGCCGCCCGAAACCACGGAAGTCCCTCTTAAAGCCGCCCAGGCGCTGATCAAAGCGGCTCAAGACTTTCTCGGGGGTGGACCTCGGGGTTCAAAGTGTTCGGCTGGAGGCCGCAGGGGCTCCAGGGAAACTTTTAGATGGGACTTCAGGATTCAAAGGCTTTGGGAATTTAGGGTTTAAGGTTCAGGGCTTTGAAAAGTTGGGGTTTGGGGTTTTGGAGAGTCGGGCATAAAGAGTTTAGGGTTTCGGGGTAGGGTTGAGAAGCACAACTGATTTGCTTGTATCCTAGTTGTTGTTAGTGGGGTTCTAGCCTCCTTCTACCCTACCCTGAGAGGGTATTATTGATCAGAGCTCTGAGTACCAAGAATCCTGAAGCTGTAGACTGTAGTAATTCCACGTGTGCCATGGGGCCCCCTACATGGGGGTCTATGGGTCAATCACATACGAAGGGATTCCTACCTTTAAGGGACATTCGGTCTTGAAGGAAGCTGAAAACACCCCTCCCTTGCAACGGAACCTTCAACCCAAGCCTTCTGCCCTGGCGCTGACCAGGAATAACATTCATAATTTTTTAAGCTTCTATATATTACTTGATGAACCTTATGGAACAATATTGATCAGTATTTAAGCTTCTGTATTACTTGCCGGGGCACAGGATCGCGGCGAACCTTGGAGTCTGGGTGGCGGAGAGCGAGTTCTTCGAAATTTTCGCCGCAAATACGAGCTTACAGGCGCATGAATGTTGATAGGGTTTGGGGCTGAGGCATGGGCGCGTTTGTAGCTATTAGGTGCTCGTTCGGTGGTTTTCGAGTTTATATGAAGCCCAGAACCAAATTTATGACCAGACCAATGGCAGAGCCCGAAAACCCATAAGTCCTGGTCCCAAACCACTGAATCTTTTTTCGGCAGGTTCGAAGGCATCGGAAAACTCCCCGAACCTCAAAGCCGAAAGTGCAAGTGCAAAACCCTTACTACTCCAAGACTGCAATACAAAAGCACGCGGCTCCTTCAGCCTGAAAAATTCTAAGCCTCAGAAGTCCCCAACCTTAAACTCTCGTTTCCCGGGTACAGTTTTCATGTCGCCAAGTTGAGCTAGGCTGCTCGGCGCCCTCCACATCCGCCTGTGCGGGGCAGACGTTGTGGGAGTGTGTGGCTCCAGAAATTCCAGGATGCAGGGCGTAAGGATGCCTAAGATAATATAGGGGCCTGTAGGGTTCCCTGAAAGGGTACTATAAGGGTTCCTTTAAGGGATCTAGAGGGTTTAGGGTTTAGGGGCCTTTGTAATCACCTATACTGTTTTTTTTTTTGGGGGGGGGTCCTTATTATAATTAGAATATAAAGGGCCCCAAAACCCTATTCTAATTATTAAGGCCCCTGTAGTATGCTGTGAGGCTTGTTGATAGCACTTGTTCCGTGAGCAGGTGACGACTCATATGCCAGCTTCGGAAATTCCTGCTGCACATCATCAGCAAACAGCGTACACTACGAGCTTCGTGTTCGGGTTTGCAGACAAACTCGCCGATGCACATAAAACCCTAAAACCTCAACCCTAAATCGCAGGTGGTGGTGGCGCTGGTTGTGGTTGCAAGGGTGGTTGTGGTGGTGGGCCCGGTGGTGGCGGCGAGGGTAATGGCCGGCGGTTGCGGTGGCAGCGGTCGTCGTCTCTGAAGGACTTCGGCCGAGCGTGCCTTCAGCGCGATACGCGCACCGTCGGCGAAGGTGAGTAGCTGCTCAAGGTGCTCCTCTCCGTAAGGCCAGATGCACATATTATTATAGTATATTACAGGTATGTTGTAGCATATTACACTATATTGGCTAAGTAAGTATATTTTATAGTAATTTTATTCTTCCATAAGGGTATGCCAGTTTAGCAGTGCTTAGCGCCATGTGCACAAGTAACAAGGCTTTCTATCTGCGACTCAAACGGCCAGTACGGTTGACAGGTAGATTTCAAGGGCCTCAGACATCACAACAGCGACATCTTCGGCTTTGCCGAACAGCTGAGTCCTTCTTCCTGCAGCTGCCTCACCTCACATCAGTACAGCAGTAGAACTGCCCAGTCATCCAGCCAACCCTCAACATCGGATATACTTCGGGAAATATAGGTTTAGTGTTTGCCTCAGCGTACAGGCTTTGAATCACCCTGCACCCGTCCTCCAAAGTCCCGGCGGTGCCTGCGGATCACGGGCTTAAACAAGGGATGGGTGTCTCATCGGTTAAAACACTTCCAGAACAGAAGATCTGTTGAGCTTCTGGCGTGGCAAACCCTATAAGCCCTATAAACCTTCTAAGCCCTTTAAACCCTATACACCCTAAAGCCTCCATGCTGCTAGACCTGCATCCCTCAGCTCAGCAGTACATAAAAGGTGAATGAAGGTAGGTAGGATGAAGGATCCCTTAGATCAGCACTCTTGTTTAATTTGGGGTTAGCCTAAACCCTAAACCCTAAATCCTCAACCCTTCACCCGAAACCCTAAACCCCTAAACCCTCAACCCTTCGGACAAAACCCTAAACCCTAAACCCTAAACCCCTAACCCCTAAACCCTAAACCCTAAATCCCAAACCCAAAACCCCAAACACTCAACCTCTGAAGCAAACCTCATCCCCCTAAACCCCAAGCCCCAAACCTCAAAAACCCTGTAAACCCTAAACCATAAGCCCTAAACCCCAAACTATGAACTCTAAACCTCAGAAACCTTCTCAACCATAAACCTCATCCCACCCTTGGAGCCCTTGGAAGCCCTTGGAAGCCTAAACCCTAAACCCCAAACCCATAAACCCTGTAAACCCTGTAAACCCTTTAAACCCCAAACCCTATAAACCCTATAAGCCCCACAAGTCCTGCAAACCCCAAACCCTATAAACCCTTTAAACCCCAAACCTCATCCTCATACTCTTATGGTAACCCCATATCTTTTATACTCTAACCCTTCAGGGCCCCCGTTTTTCCTCGAAGATCCCTATAAACCTCCAAAACCCTAAACCCTAAACCCCAAAAAAAAACCTTTTTGTAACCCTTATAGATCCCTTTAAAAGGAACCCTTTAAAGCCCCAAACCTCCCATCCTCGGAGCCCTTTAAACCCCAAAAACCCGAAACGCTAAAACCCCTTAAGGAACCCTTTAAACCTCCCCCTAAATCCTAAACCCCAAAAAAGCATCTTATAGTAACCCTTATAGATCCCTTTAAAGCACCAAACCTCTCTAAACCTCCTCCCACCCTTGGAGAAGCCCATGGAGGCCTGGCAGCGGCTCTGCGGCCAGGGCTTCGGGTCGCCAGCGGAGCCTGGGATGTGGCAAAAAAGCCCGAGGAATTCGCTTTTGGGCTTCGTTCTTCCTTAAGGATATTAAGGTTTAGAGTAAGGTCGCTTTTTTTAGGGTTTAGGGTAGGGTCAGGTCTTTTTTGGTTTTTGCTACGGTCTAATATTTCTGGGCTTGGGGTTAAGGGTTTAGGGAAAGTTTAGGGTTGAGGGTAGGGTTCGTTTCCTTAAGGTCTAAGATATTAAGGGTTAGGGTTGAGGGTTTTTTTGACTTTGTTCGGGTCTAACATGCAAGGGTTTAGGGTTTAGGGTTCGCTTTTTTTGGCTTCGTTACGGTCTAAGATTTCAGGTTTTGGGGTTAAGAGCTTAGGGTTTTTAGGGTTTAGGGTCAAGGGTTAGGGTTCGCTTCTCTACGGTCTAAGATGTAAGGGTTTAGGGTTATGGGTTTAGGGTTTCGGGTCAAAGATACAGCAAATGTAAACAAAGGATGAGCTTCGGCTTGAAGCTCTGTATCATGCTCTTCTGCTGGGCGTATAACAGTATTACAAGCGAACAGATGTTGCCGTCGTCAAGTCGGAAATGTTTCAAGGATGTGTAGGGCTCACGATGGACGATTTCCCGACGATTTCCCCAGGGCTGTGAGGTCGGGATTTCGGAGACCTCGCATCGCCTTGCCTCGAAAGTAGTATGGACGGTTCAGACCGAAACTTACGACAGGGGCCTTAATAATTAGAGTTAGGTTTTGGGGCCCATTATACTATAACGATAGCTACACTAAGGAACCCCCACTATACTGAACTTAGACCCCTAGCAAAAATTATGATTTTAGCTGTTTCTTACGGATTATACTGACCAAAGATTAAAAATTGTTTCTAAGTACCCCTAAGCCCATAAATAGTATAGGTAACTCTTTAGGCCCCTTTTGTTGCACTGGGACACCTGGGGCCAAAGGGGGGATCAGGGCCCCGGCTTTGGAGCAACTGGGCTCTCCCAAATTTCTCACGGCGGATTTCTCTAAACTCAAACACTGAAGAACGGCAAGTGTATTGAAGCGAGGCACTTCGGATGCTGCCGCGGCAGCGCTTCCTCGGCTCAGGGTCCATGTGTAAGGGCGCTACCCGCCTATGTAAAGCGGAAGACCTGGGACGGGTGAGTTGGGGCTTTTAAGGTTTAGGGGAAGCTCGGACAGGAGATGATGAAGGAAGTCTTCCACCGACCACCATGGAAACAGCTCTACACCTGCGAGTCGCGGAGTCTGCATTCCCCAATCCCGAACCCTTCACCAGGATCCCAAGAGCCTGCTTGACCTGCGACCACGACCACAATATTAGGGGCCCTGCTATATTAACTATGATTAGGGTCTGGGGTTCCCCTATATTAATCCCAATTGTTATGTTATGATTAGGGTTTCGGGTTCCCCCATGCTACCAGCCCATTCTGCTGATGCTAAACATCGGAGACCTTGACAAAGCCAGGTCCGAAATTCTTAATTACATTGATAAACGTATTTGTTGGGTAAAGCCTAGACTTATGGAAAAATAGTATCCTGAACCCTAAATTCGTCACAAGGCACGAGCGAAGGTCCAGGTGCTCATTTGATGGAATTCGGAAGCTGCAATAGTTTGGGCTGGCGCTGATTAGTTTCCTAGAAGATTCCACGTAGCCGGGTCTGCGTCGTGATGGTCGTAAGAGTACCGATGCATCTACACTGATAGAACTAGGTGGGGCTTTTAAATTTAAAGCTTTTGAAAAATATTAGTAAATAAGATCCTCAGAAGCCCAATAAGGGAAAATCGAAAATGTCCCAACGCCCTACCTAGAACATAAAACAACATTTGAGCCCAGGGAGAGGTGCCTTTTTGGAGCCTGAAAAGCCTAGCCGTAGGTTTGAGAATTCAAAGTCTGGTGCTTCGGGTGGTTTGTTAGAGTTGGGGATTCGCAACGAGACCGCTTCAGAATGCGGGTCCGGGGGCCCAGGCGCCTGAGAATTCGGATCTCTTTTTCGTGGCCGCTGTCTCTGTGTTGAAGGCCCCTTGGCTACCCAGACCCAGGCAGATCACGTTGATCAGCTCAGGTCGGTCTTGAGTTCTGGCTTTGAGGGTTGAGGTTCCTCGTTCCTGCTTTCTGGGAAGGGCCAGTGGGTCGGGCTAGCACCCAGTTCTCGGGTGGGGGTTTCCAAAGATGCCGTGCAGGCCAGTCTTCCACAGCTGTGTCACATTCCGGGGGCGAGCGGCCCGTGCCACGAAGAGTCGTGCAAATCCTGCAGCTTGCTCAAATACTCGAACAACTGCTGATTTTCACGACGGGCTTTGAGTAGCTCGTCTGCATGCTGGAGAACAACAACCTCGCGCTTCTTGGCTGCAGCTCTTGCATACTGGCCCCGCCGCTTCAATTCTGCAGTTTCAGCTTGTGCCGACGTGATCCTCCTCGCCCTATCTCGGTCAGCAGCATCCAGTTTCCTCCCAAACTGCCGGTTCCCACTGCGGGCCTCCAGCGCCAGCTTAGCTCTGATTCGTTCTTCATTCTCCGGTGTCAGTCTCAGAAATAGACTTGCCTGTGCGGCTTTACACAGTAGCCCTGCTTTCAGCATCTGCTGCAGTACCTGCCGGCAATCACGCGGCTCGCAAATCCAGAGTACATAGCTAGACGTCTCCGTCTTCAGTGTTGCATCGGTGCCCAAAGTGCCGGCCAGGAAATCGCGGAGACTCCTCAGCACTTCTGGATGTCGTTGCCTGATTCTGAGAACCAGCGAGGCTCCTGCTGGTGCCTGCGTGATGTAGCCCTCGGCATCGAAGAAACCAGCGCAGTACTCCCAGCTGCATGGACTGGGGACGGCGGAATCATATTCTTTCAGAGCCCGCAGCTCGGCTGCGCCGCGTTCCCGCTCGGACGGCGTGTCCGGCCATTGGGCCGCCAGTAAGAGCTGCTTCCGCTTGGCCATGCTGTGGGGCGCCAACATCTGAGCAGCAACACGGGCAGATTGGCCACATACCGACCACCGAAGAATTGGTTTCTGCAGGCCCATGCCACCGTTCTGCAGCGAGATGCTTCCTGTGAACGTCTCCCGAAACAGCATCAGAATATCGGCCCGGTCGAAGGTCTCCCCTACTCGCAGGTAGCATCCACTCATAGCCTGCTGAAGCGCTACGCAGCCATCCCCATCGAAGAAGCCGGCCATATATCGCAGCCTCGAAGTTTCGGAGGTGTCGCGCGTCGCCGTGGAGTTCCGACTTCTGGCCCGCAACGGCAGACGATAAATGCGGCCCTGCGCTTCGAAGCATGTCAGCTTGGGCCAGGGACACTTGCTCAGCTTGGCTCGGAGTTTCTTGTTCTTCCTCTGCACTGCCTTTGGTGGGTCAGACGGCGAAGCACTTAGACTGCGAAATGTCTCAGCTTGAGGCCCTGCTACACCTGCCAGGCTTCCATAGGCAGTTGTGCCGACCACCAGTGCCAGCAAAGCCTCCTTCCTCCAGCGCGGCCCCAGCGCCTTCCGTCTCCCTTGCGGTGCCTTCTGCAGAGCCTGCAAGCCTGAACCCATAAGTCCTCTGTGCCGGGATGGGGCTCGACATGGCAGGTGCACCCTAAAACCCTGCAGCGCGGCTGGGGAGAACTCAAACCGTATGGGGTGTCTTGTGGGGTTCTGTGGGGCCCTGTGGCTCCTCTTAATGGACCCAGGTGGCTGCTGGGGAGTAGCTGCAAGGGTGGGTCAACCTAGAGGTGCAAGCTTGAAAATTGAAAAACTCCTTAGAGCCTGGTTCGGATGCCCCACAGCGATACAAAGTCGGAAGACGTTTAAGGTTGCTTACAGATTTGTTTGGGCATTTGGGCTTTGAGTGAACCCAACCCAGAGGACGGAGATATTGAAACTCTGAATTAATTGTGGTGATTTTAAGGTTGACGGTTTAAGGGTTAAGGTTGAGTTCAGGGCTTCGGGTATCGGGGTTTCAGTTTAGGGTCTGGGGATCGCGATCCTTCTTTTTCCGAGTGGGCTTCGGCTTGAGGCTTACGGACCTCAGTCCCCCAAACTGGAGAGCTTCTTCAACTGCTCTCCCCTGCGTTTCAGGTTCATCTCTGAAGCCAAGCAGCCACCGTGTGATCGAATAGAAGCACATCGGTGCCAGTCATCCTCACAGAGCGACGGCTTGCTCGGGATCTGTTTGGGTTTGGGAGAACTGCAAAGAGAACCTTATTACAGCCTTCACATACTTCGGAAGGGGAACACGAACCTCGCGAATCAGAAATCTAAGCTTCTTGCTAAACAAGTAAGTAGGCGATAGATTCAAGGTGCATCGTATTCTAATGACAGTCATAGTGCTGGTCTCGTTTGATCCGCATGCCGACGCCCAAACAGAGCCAGGCAGCGCGAGCTCCCACTCGAAGTCCACGTTCGTGTCTGCACCGTAGCCTCAGATGGGAGTCTCTTAGCAAGGGGAGCTATACAGGACCATAATATACAATAATGGGCTATACTACACGACACTGGACTGTTCTATGTTTTTTATACTTTACTGTGCTATATTAAGGGTTCGGGATGTGAGCTTGAAAGTTAACAGTTCAAGGTTTAGGATTTGTAGGAACCACGGCTTCGGGGCCTATAGTCCTGCATCTCTCGGGTAGCAGGAAGCCTGCAATCTTGAGGAGTGCGGAAGGTTGAAGAAACTGCAAATACTTGCCGGCTTCTGAAATCTTAAGAGCCCTACAACTAAATCTCTGCCACAAGACAAAGTCGGAGGTCTGGGCTAAATCAAATGCCAAAATAGTTTCGAAGCCCTTTTAAAGGTCCTACCCGTCCTACCGAGCATGTACCGTACCGAGAACCACCGTAGCGACGATTTCTGATGCTATACTTTTCTGTGCGTGTCCTTAGAATTCTGTCTGCTCAGACTTCAGCATCCAGGCTGACCATAACCAGCCCCGAACCCCAAACCCAAGAACCCGAGAAATCCATCCGACGATACTTCGAAGCTTCAGAGCCCACATCCGAATCCGAGAGGCTCAGCAGGGCCGAGAAAAGTGGTCTTTGGCCATCGTCCCACACCACATATCCTGCGAAACGTCCCAGACCCAGACCGACGACTTCTGAATTGCCCGGTATTCCTGCAGTTACAGCTCTGGTGTCTATTTGCAGAGCGCCCTGCAGTGACCTTCAGGCTATCGGAATGTGTGGTGATCTTGAAGACCCGATGATAAAACCTTGAATGTGCATCCTAAAGCCTTGCTACACAGAACCTCTCATGGAGCAAAATATTCCCGCGATGCTTGAAGAAGAGCGAGACTTCCCGGAGCTGCGGCTTCGGAAGGTTGCGTGCGGTAGTATGCCACAGACTAGCTGCAGGGGCTCATCGTCAGAAGTGCGGATCCAATGCGCCGACTACAGACCCCAAGCCACCACAATCCCAACCTGTAATCCTGTGTCGAAACCTGCGGATCGCATGCGTTGAGCTGTTATTTCGAGCTTGGGCTTGATTGAGGGTTCACGATTCTTAGGTTCAGCAGGTCCAGGTTCACAGACGTTGTGTTTCGGTGCCCCACAGACACAAAACCGGGGTCGAACCAGCACTCCACCAGAAGCTACTATAGTGGCCTGAATATTTAGAATAGGGTTTTGGGGCCCATTATACTATAATCTTTATTTCTATTATGGAACCTCCAAAAATAGTATTGGTAATTATTTAAGCCCCTATTTTTTGAACCCGATTATAAATCCTTTTCGAACCCCTTTTAGAACCCTATATTACTCCAATAAGGCATCACTGACACTTCAAGATCGGGGCCGACTCCTTCCGCACATCCAGCTTTTTCAAAGCACGACATGGTTTAGGGATGTTTAGGGTTTCTGGGCTTCGGGTTTTGGGGTGTAGTAATATTTCGAAGCGAAACCCTCGATGCGGCTGCCACCTCCGTCGCTGCGCGGCCCAAGGCGCCGCTTAGCGGCCCCCCGGCCGCCGCAGGGCACCTCGTTCGGCGCGGCTTCTACATGTCAGTACGCTCCCAGAATTGATCCTCATCCCCAAAACCTGAAACTACCCAAAAAGCAACAAAAATACAAAACAAACGATGTCTGCGATTTATCCGGAGGCGCAGAAAGCCGCAGAGCTGCGGCGAGACGTCGCTGCCAGGCTTCGTCACTGGAAGCGGGCGCTCGGTTGCTTGGCTTTGAGATTTTATTGCAAGGGAGCCTAAGATGTAAGGAGTGCAGTTTTGGGGTATGAGCTTGAGGGTTGCAGATTTTATGCACTTTTAGGAATGGTGATTAGTATTTGTCCAGGGTGTAGGGCTTCGCTGGGGATTGGGGCTTCTATTTCAACGTCGGGGCGGTGCAGGGCGTAGCATGTACGATTTAGTCTGCAGATGTGACGGTTTGGTCTGACCATTGAGCGGATGCTGGGCTTTTCGTGTCGGGTAATAAGCTCAAGCCTTCTTGTATGGAAGGTGGTCAAAACACGGACCCTTTACGGTGGCCCCACATAGGTTCTCTTTGAGTATACATGCTCAAAAGATTCTTTGGCTGAGTCTGAGAGCCACAATGTTCGAGGTCATAGGGAAAGAGTCATCCCCACGTCCTGAAACCCTAAACGTCAACACCAGAACCGGCCCCCCTCGTTTCGGGCTGTGAGTCTTTAGGGCTTCGGGCTCGCGCAGAAGCACAGCCGCGTCTGGCCTGCTGCCAGAAGGCGGAACCGGTGGAATGCTCTCAGACTCGGCAGGACAGAGTGGCAGGCTTGGGTAGGCTTCGGGTTTTGCGGGTTTGCGGTCAAGCTTTAGGGTGTTGACGTCGAATTCGAAGGACTATCGCAGGATCCGTAATTCTTGCCAGGACCCCGAAGAAAGCCCTAAAGTCTGAGAAACACCCAGATAAGTAGGGTTCGCAGAAGGCTTAAGGTTCTTGCCTGCAGCACCCGGCGCTGCACCGCCAGTTCCTTGCAGAGCTCGGTTTCCATCCTCGGCTGTGGACTTTTAGGGCTTCAGGGCCTTCAGGCTTTTGGGCTTCAGGGATTTAGGGCTTTTGCGGCCCTCCCCTCCCCCCACTCATGTAAGGCCAAGCAGCAGCGCAACGAACTCCTGCGCGGACGCCAGGATCCAAGATTCCAAAAATCGAAAGCTGAAAGCCTAGTAGCAAGACTAACTTGACTCCAGGAACTAGTTCTTTCTCTTGTACCCTTGCCCCTATTTTCTCGTCCAAGGACCCATGATTGTTCCGAAGCTTCTAGGTTATAGGCCCCAAGGCCCAGAAATTCGGATCCTGCGTGTCCGGATCGCGCGCCCTTGGCCCTGAATCCTAAACCACAAACCCGTCCACCTATGGACTTGGGCTGGAGTCTAGAGTTTTCTTATAGTGCCCTAAACCTTAAACCGCCTTAAAGCTTAAGACTGAGGTTTTGGTGGTTTACGGTTTCACTAAAATCCCCCAAGGCCTGCCGGGAACACACGAGCCCTCTCCTTCACTCCAGGCAGGGAGAAGCGAGAACCGGTCAAGACCTCTCGTGAAGAGCCAGAAAGCTTAGGGTTTAGAGTTTCGGGTTTAGGCTTTGGAGTTTCAAGTCTAGAGTTCAGGGTTTAGAGTTCAGGGTTTTTGCATTTAGGGATATAGGCTTGAAGTTCTGAAACAAGCTCTTCATGTCTCAAACCCGAGTATACGCATACGAAACCATTGTGTCTAAACTGAAAAATTTACGGGCTTAACCTCCAAACCCTTAAACCTCAAGGATTTCAAGGGTTTTGGGGTTTAAAGCTCCAGGGGTTTCAGGGTATAGGTCTTTAGGAGGTAGCAGTCTGAAGTTCAGGGATACTGTAGAGCCCTTAATAATTAGAATAGAGTTTGGGGTATATTATACTATATGTGTAATTTGGAACCCCCAAAACCCTAGTCTAACTATTAAGGCCCCCTAAACTAAACCCGTATAGTAACCCTTATAGAACCCTTTGAACCCTTAAAAGGGAGCCTATTCTAATTCTTAAGGCCCCTACATTAGCTGCACGGCTGCTCAGAGTTCGAGCTTCGGAGCTTTGGAGGCGGTCATGCGCATTCATAAGGACCCTTAGGGAAGTAGGGGGGAGGGGGGTAGGGGGCCTTAATACCTCTAAGAAGGACTTAATAAGGCCTATATTTAAGGAAGTATAGTCCCCTACCCCCCGTCCCCCCTACCAGTACCCCCCTAAGGGTCCCTTTGATTCATGGGGTTCCGACAGCTCCGAAGCCCTAAACTCACCGAAGCCCTAAACCCAAGCACCCCAAGAGCCCGAGGGTCCCAAAGCCACTGAAACCCAAGCCGCTGACCCAGAACCCAGAGACTCCAATATCCCTTTAATTAAGGAATATACCTTAAATCATATTCAGGATCCTACTATAATTTAAGGTATATTCCTTAACTAAGGGTTACTGGAGTCTCTGTGAATGTGTCGAATTTAAGGTGCACTTGACTGGGTCCTCGTTAAGGAACTTAGGTTAAGTGACGTAGTATGGATCTAATTATAGCAAATAACGCAGTGTCACTGTTATGGTAACTTAAATGACCGCAGGGTAGGTTTTGATTTAGCGTCATGGAGACTAATTACCTACTTACGAAACCCCCGTGAAACCTCATAGGGTCATTACTCCAAAACCGTCCGTTGAAGGTAGGCTTCTCAACAAAAGTCGAAGCTGAAGCCCTGATCAACACCATGGCAGGCAAGAAGCATTGCGCAGGTGCACCCAGGTCTGCGACAGAAGCGGCTTGGGCTTCATGTTTGAAAGAGGTTGAGTCCTATGCCTTCCAACGACTTCAAAGTTGCAACATGGAACATTGCAAACAACGCACCCCCAATCCAAGAACACAACAGCCGCAAAAAATCCCGAGAGAAGAAGACCACTAATGTAGGAACCTGATTAAGAAACCCTGGGCCTATAACCCGAAAATAGTAGGATTCATATAAGGAACCCTAGTAAAGGCCCAAGGTTGCTTAATCAGGTTCCTATATTACACAGGCTGGCAACAAGCTCTAGGAGTGAACGGTTGCTTAGGGTGTAGGATTTGAGGTGCAGCATAGAAGCCTGAATATTCGACTAGGGCTTTAAGGTTTTGTGTCCAAGGGCCAAAGAGCGTAAGGGAAAGCAATACTGCTGCTTTAAGGTTGTGTCTCAAAGAGCTGCAAGGACTGACACTACTCCTCCCCTAATCTTGTGGTGGAGCTGTGGTACGGACTGGCCTGCACGCTTTGCTTGCTCCCTGGAGGTCGCACGAACTGGATGTCCTCGGCTGCCCAGTTGCGCTCGGGTTCGACAAGCTGCCAAGAAAGGTCTCGGCCAACTAGGCCCTGACCTCTAGTATTCGTATCGAAACTTACAGAACCAGTTCATACGAAACCCAAACTGTCAGGATCCTGAACCTCAGAGACAGGATTTTAAGCTCTAGGTCTCTCGCAGTGAAGCCAAAGTTGCTGAGAACACAACAACGACAACGACACTAACAACGACAACAACAGCAGCAGCAACAGGACACCAAAACAACAGCAGCATGGGCATCTCAGCTAAATATCGTGTTGGATGTCAACAATGCAGAATAGCATCACAGGTACCGTGTTGAACATCAACAAGATAGATATTGCTGATATCTTCACTGCCATCACCATCATCCTGATCTTGCTCTGTATATGTTCCAGAAAATTATATAGTACATTATATTCCGCTATATTCCGTTATACCGTTTGCAGAATGCCAAGGCTCCGCCATGATCCTCTGCAGTGCCGACAGCACCCCACGCAGTGCATCTGGGTCGATGCCGCTGCCTCTGAAGAGGCTTTGTGTGCTCTTCGAGAGTGTGTGAGGCTGTCGACGGTTTCTTGGGGTTGTACAGGGGTTCAGAGCTCTGTGATTGGAGAGGTGTGTGATGTATATGGAGTGCCTACACAATCGAAACCGGAGTACCTCGTTTATTATGCTTTTCTGGAAAAGAGGGCATGGCCAATTTCTGAGGCTCTGGGTTTTGGGCGTTGTGTGAGATGGCTTTGGGGTTTTCAACTTGGGGTCTCTTCTGAAGAGTTCATGCGGTTCCAAAAGCCACCTAGAGACTCCAATATCCCTTAGTTAAGGAATATACCTTAAATCATACTAAGGATCCTACCAAAATTTAAGGCATATTCCTTAATTAAGGGATATTGGAGTCTCTGGGCATACTAGACAGGCTCGGAAGCCTCATCCACAAAATGCGCTGGCCTCATGCTCTTGAGTTGGCGGGAGTGGCGCTACATGTTGCTGAAGATCTTCAGGGTGAAGGGGCCTTAATCCCTAAACCCCATAAGCCCTAAGCCCCATACTGGGCTTTTAAGTAACCAGGGAGAAAAAAGTAGAAACTTTTATTTCATAATGGTTCCTTTAAGAAAAAAGTATTAAAGTATGGTACTCCAAAGCCCAGTATACGTCTGCAAGCCCCTACAGTAGAAGCCAGAAAGTTGGAACATGGGTTTAGGAGGATTAGTGCTAGGATCCCTTATACTTTACCTTAAGGGCATGAGGAGAATGATGTTCCAACTTTCTGGCTTCTACTGTAANTACAGTAGAAGCCAGAAAGTTGGAACATGGGTTTAGGAGGATTAGTGCTAGGATCCCTTATACTTTACCTTAAGGGCATGAGGAGAATGATGTTCCAACTTTCTGGCTTCTACTGTAAATCTGAAGGGCTCGGAGGTGGGATTCGATGAGCTTCGGCCTGGGCCCCGCAGCTGCTGAAGCTGTCGAAGACACTGGCGAAAGGCCTGACACATCACGCAATGCCCTGGCATCTCAGCGAGATTACAGGGAAGCCCATAAAGTTGGAAACCGGATAAAGGTCAAATAGTGCTGGGATTCCTTATGCATTACTCTTAAGGATTGAATTGGGTTTCCAACTTTTGGGCTTCTACTGTAGTAGGACTAGCTTGAATCGAAGGGTGCCAACGCTGCTCCACTTCTCCTCGACGGCGACGAAGACGACGACTACTACGATGACGACCAAGAGATAGACGAAGGGGAAGCTGAAGAATCAAACTGATCAGATCGCTTGGTGAGGATGATGCCGCGATGAGAATGGTGTTCATGAGAAACAGCTAAACCCTAAACCCTTGCACCCAGGGACGCGGCAGCGTAGGCTCTACGACCCTGAACCCTCAGACTCTAAACTCTTCAAGAACACTTAAAGCTCCCCCGCAGAAACACCTATCAATGAAACCCTCATCACAAAACCGTTATCATATTTCCTTACACTTCCTTACGAAACCCTTGAAGTCCCTGATTGTAAAAACCTTTATACTTCCTTGTAAAGACCTTTAAAGAATGCCTGATACACAACCCGTAAAGAAAGCCCTTGCCGTTGCCTGCTCTGCTCGGAGGCTCCGCTGCTGCCGTGCCACGCGAGCGCTGCGGGAGGCCGGGTTTCCGCAGCGAGGGCAGCAGAGCGCCTGATGTGGCGGCGGATGGTTTAGGGGTTGAGCGTTTAGTGTGGCGTATTTGCGTGAGTCAGTCAGTCAGGCGGTCAGGCAGGCACGCAGTCAGTCCGTCGGTCATTCCGCCAGCCGGCCAGCCAGGCAGCCAACATGGGGTATGATGAGCTGGACTCCAGCTCCACCCTCAACCAGATAGCAAACGGGGAGCCTTGAAACGCCGAAGCTTCGGCTAAACCTTCCAAAAAAAACCTCAGGCCTGCACCTAACACCGCGAAACCCGTGTTTACCATAGACCCACCCCTAAACCCCTTAATTAAGCAAGATACCTTAAAATATAAGGGGCTTCATATTATGATTTAAGCTATGTTCCTTAGTTAAGGAGTATTGGGCTCTCGGGGGAACACGTACCAAGCCTTACCATAGAACCCATCTGCCCTGCCTCATCCGACATCGGCTCCCTACACGATGTGCACAGCCAGCCGTTTAACACAGACCCGCCGACGCCGGAGAAGTTCGCGTGGCACCTCCGGTGCTTCAGGGGCTCTGGCTTTTAGGGTCTGGGATTGGGGTTTAAGATTTAGGCTTTAGGGCTTTCGGGCGTTGGGGTTTGGCGGGTCAGGGCTTTCCAGGTTAGTCTTTTAGTGGTCAGGGCCCTTAGGGTTTAGAGATGTTCGGAGCTACGGCCTCCACCAAATCTCTTTGCACCTGTAGGGCTAGGCCTCAGGGGGTTTCAGAATGGATTAAGAACCTCAGAGCTTAAAGTGAGTGCAGATGTCTAAGGCGGAGTGGAACCCAACCGGCCTCTTGAAGTTTTTTGTCAGCTCCCAAACGTCTCAACCAACAACGCTCAAGGACTGAGCATAGGGGGGGGGGGCCTTTATTATAGTGTAGGCTGCAGCCTGCAGGACTTTGGGCAGGAGCCTCGCTAGGGTTTGCAAGTGAGAGCCCCACACCCCCCAGGCCTCGGGCAGAGGCATTTCACTCCGTGCGACTCCAGTAGGAAGTACCTGTCAGAGACACGCCGAGCTGCGGCCACTACTTGTTGTTAAATAACCCTGTACCCCTATCGTACCCTTACAATACCCTTATATTACCCCGTGTGAAACCCTTACAGAATCCTCCTTGCAGTATCCTTATGAAATCTGCAAGGAATCCTTTAAAAAGGAACCCCCCCGAAAAGCCGTTCCAGCAACCCGAAACTCTATAAACCCTAAACCGTAAACCTTAAATTGAAAAAGGCACCCCACCAAAAAAGCCCTATAAACCCGACACCCTCGCCCCTGCACCCTGAACCCTAAACACTCAACCCCAAAGCCCTAACCCTAAACCCTCAACCCCTAACCCTTTCAAAAACATCACCCGCGAACCCCCCCAGAAGTCGTTAAAGAAACACTAAACCCTAAACTCTTTAAAAAGAAAAGGACCCCCTCCCCCTTCCCCCCTTAAACAAAAAACAGCGTTCTACAAAGCGAGGCCTCCTGGAGAGCACGTCATCGATTTCGTTGATGTAGGACACGAAGATCTCCTGCGGAGATAGGGAGAGGCGGAGGAGGAGGAGATGGAAGGGCTTCAGGTTTTCAGGGGGCTTAGGGGTTTAGAGGCTTAGGGGTTTAGAGGTTCGGATTTAGGGCTTTAGGGGTTTCGGGCTTGGGGTTTAGGATGCCAGGACTTCGGACTTGAGGCTTTAGTAATTTAGTTTCAGGGTCTGGGATTTTTACAGGACCGAAGGTTTCGGGGTTGGGCGTTTACTTAAAGGATCATGGGACTTAGTAACTGGGGTTATAATTAGGGTAGCTATACTAATAACCCCAATTAAGGTACTTATAACCTTACTTACTGAGTCCCATGATCCTCCAAGTAGGTTCGAGGGCTGAGGTAGTTTGCACGGCTTTACGAGAGGGCGTAAGCCCGAGGCTTAAGGTTTAGAGCCTATAGGGCTTAGTATTAGACTCTTATGAAAACCCTAAACCCCATAAACCCTATCGGGTTGATAGGGTTTAGTACTAGAGCTTATGAGGCTTATAGGGTAGTTAAAACGGGCTAGGGCGAACAAACCTTCGCCCCCAAGCCTAGAACTTGGTTCACAAGAGCGCCTACTTGCTTTCGGCTACCTACATGCCAGTCTACATACCAACCTGCATACATACCTACCTACATGGGTACATACATGGGTACATGCATACTGTGCTCTGAGGTTGCTTAGCTCTTGCATTGACAATCAAAGTTATAAGCACTGGACCCCTGACCCGCGTCCTCCCCTTGGCAGATGTTGCGTAGGCTTACGAGGACAAGCTGCGGCCCCTTGCAGATGAGCTTCGCCTGGATGCGGAGGGGGCAGGGTGTTCAAAAGGCCTGAGGAGACTTTGTAAGGCTGGGTATGCCATACGGGGAGTTCGGGGGATGCTAAGTGCGGATCCTTGCTTTGGGTTCGTATAAAGGTAACTAGACTCCTCTTTCAACGGAGATCACAGGAGGCCTACTTTGGAAGAGCTCTCAGATCTCTCTCTCTCTCTCTTGGAAACTCTAGGAGGCATCGTGCATAATTCAGAGTTCTGCCTTTCTCAAAGTTGGTGCGAAGATTCTCGTGTCAAAGAACAGCTAGTCTGGTCCTGTAGGCATCTCCTTGAAGGTACCCGAGAAATGACAAGCCTAGACCGGAAACCCGGATTAAGCCGAGGAGACTAGTCTCACGAAAACTTAAGCTGAGATCTTATATAGAGCAAGGCCGCACAGAAAATCTGAAACTTGCGCCCTCTCACGAAAACGCCTGCGGGTGTGTCCCGACTGACTGCAGCCTGAATCCCAAACCTGCAACCTGATACCAAGAAACCCTAAACTGTCAGCCTAAGCCCCTCATATCACGAGTCACAGTCTGTCAAGTCGATTGCAGGTCACTTCCGCTTTACGGCGTACGCAGTTTCCAAGGCTTGTAAAGCTCAGGGTGGGCGGACTAAACACAGGAGCCTTAATGAGCAGAATAGGCTTTGGGGGTATATGAGATCATAACTAGAAGAGTATTGCCTGTTTCTCCTGTTTTTTCAAGCTTCTTTGGTTGTACCCTAAACTCCAAACCCGTAAGCCCCTACATCTTACACAACTTCGAATCGGATGCTTTGCAGAGCTGGGCTCCCCACATTCGGATTGCAGGAGTGATTCCTGGGCTGGAAAAAGGGAAGCCAGGACCCCCCCTTTTCGGTTTCCCAAGGGTTTACCCCCCTTCGAGTACGGGCATAGAGGCTCGCTTGAGGTCATGCCTGAGCCCCAGCTGCTGCGAACCCTTTCTCAAACACTACTTGGAAGTTCATGGGAAGTTATAAGTGGGGTTATAAGCAAAGTAACCATAATCACAACCAATATTCGGGGACTTACAGCCCCACTGACAGCTACCGCATGAACCTCCAAGTAAGAACCTTCGGCCTTTTGACTCCCATAAAAAGCAAAGGGTTTAGGGTTTAGGGTTTAGGGGATCTTTAAAAGCCGGCAGACAACGGACGACACTCTCTGGCAGCCCAGCTGCACCAGCGCGAGGGTGAAGGGCACCGAGCTGGGCTGGCCGAGCCTTGGTATGCTACAGTGTCGTATGATATCATCTGGTAAACTCAGCATGATATAAAATATTGGGATATCACACAATACATAATGCAACATAGTAATTGTGTTTTCTGGAAAATATAAAGTAAATTATGATCTGATGTGGCACTATCAACATGGATTCACCGGGTTCTCATCAATGCTACCCATCACGTTGAACACTCGGAGCTGAAGGTGTTAATGAAGTTTGTGAAGGCCTGAGGCCCTAACCCAAAAACCTCCCTAAAACCCGACAACACCAAATCCTGAACCCTAAACGCAGAAACCCGAAAACCTTGAGCCCAAAACAAGAAGCCCCCTTTTGAAGTGCGGCTCAGGCACGACACACCGATACGCCGGAGATCGAGGTCGATCAGCTCCTTGAGGAAGCTTTGGCTTTGGCTCCCTTACGGCTTCCATTCCGGTTCTTATAAGGGCTGCTATAATGGCTTCCATGAGGGTAGAGGGGTTTCGGGTTTCAGGGTTGCAGGTTTAGGGTGTAGAATGAGCCAACCGCAGAAATTTGTCACCCCCTCCACTGCTACTTTGATCTTGATGTTGGAGTGCCCTGAACCTCAAGCTTCAAACTCTGAAACCCAACCTTCAAATTACCCTCTGGAACTTAAACCATTCCGAAAGGCTCTCTGAACCCACACCGATGTTATCGCTCCTCCTCCGTCACAAACACCGGCACCTTGAGGAAACCCTCCTTGTGGGCCTGGGCTTTATGTGGGTTTTGCAGGTTGCAGGCTTTGCGGCTTAAGGATTGGGCTTTCGGTTGAGGGTTAAGGCTTTAGGGCTTAAGGGTTAGGCTTCAGGGCTAAGGATGAAGGCTCAAGGCTGTATTGAGGGTTCAGGGTTTAGGGGCGGATATGGAGATCCGGATGTTCACAGCTCCCGATGTTGAGGACGTCATGACGTGTGCGCGCTGCGACTTCATAGCCAGAACTAGTCACTGCCACCCGAATCCGTGCCCACAGCTTTTGTGTTGTCAACAAGAGGTCGACGAACGTGCAAAAACAAAAAAACTACAATAGGAGCAACACCTTTACAGCTGCCCTATTCTTACCTCTTAAGGCCCTTTACAGGAGCCCTATTCTCACCCTTAAAGAGCCCCCCGTTTTCGGGTCCCCTACACACTCTACTTCCGACGGCCCTTAGTTATACCCTGACGGTAACCCCTGTACCTATAAAACAAGTTACGGCCTTGAACCAAAACCCCACATACTCTAACTCTTAAGGGCCCCCTTCTTCGAGCAAATTTCCAAAGGGCCTAAACAACCCTACATTACATACCCTATCTAACCCTGAAACCCCCAAACCCTAAACCCTTAAAGGGCCCCCTTTTTCTTCCCAAGAAGGAGCCCTACCTATTCTGACCCATAAGGGGCCCTTTAGAGGAAAATAAGCATATCAGGGCTTAGGGTTTAGGGGTAAGTTTCCAAACGGCCTAGGACCCCCTTGTTCGAGTAAATTTCCAAAGAGCCTAAACAACCCTGTATATTCAATCTACTTCTGAAACCCCCAAACCCTAAACCCCTAAACCCCACACCCTTAAAGGGCCCCCTTTTCGTGTAATTTTCGGTAAGGCCTCCTCCAAAGGAGGTCCTTAAGGCTCTGTAACGGATCCCTATTCTGACCCTTGAAGGGCCCCCTTTTTCAGGTAAACCCTAAACCCCAAACCCCAAACCCTAAACCGCTAATCTGCAAACCCTAAACCCCTAAACCCCAAACCCTAAACCCCTAAACCCTAAACCCTTAAAGGGCCCCCTTTCTTTCCCAAAAGGGCCTCTCCATAATTACACTCTTACGGTAACCCCTATACCTACATACTCTAACTCTGAAAGGGCCCCCTTTTTCGGGTACTTTCCCAAATTCCCTAAACCCTAAACCCCTGACCCCTAAACCCTAAACCCCCAAACCCTACGCCCTTAAAGGGCCCCCTTTTTCGAGTAATCTCCGGTATTCCCTAAGCCCTAAACTCTAAGCACATTAGGGCCTAAACCCTAAACCCTAAACCCATTAAGGCTTAGGAGGTACTTTCCAAAGGGCCTCCTCCAGCAGCCGCTTCGCCTGCCCGGCGCGCCTTCGGAGGCCCAGGCGCGGCCCGGGAAGCTGCCTCGGAAGAGGGTTTAGGGTTTGGGGTTTAGGGGTTAAGGAGTTTAAGGCTTAGGGTTTCGGGCTTAGGGTTTCAGGGTTATAGGGTTTAAGGCTAAGGAGTTTAAGGATGAGGGTTTCGGGCTTAGGGTTTCGGGGTTAGGAGTTTGGGGTTTAAGCCAGAAGCTATCAGGCAAACACCCCAAACCTGACTGCAGAATGGCTACAAAGCTCCGACATCACACAGGAGCCCTGCAAAACCCTGCCGAATTCCCGGCGAGAACCTGGCCCAACTAGCCCTCAGGGAACTGCTAAACATCACCCCGCAGCCTCCTCAACAAAGACGAACTTTACATCCTTCTACAAACCTGAAGCCTCAAGGCTCACAGCCCCGCCGAGCTTCATTGAGTAACAGCTTGCTTGAGTTTTGGCCCCGAGTTGTAAAGGCCTCTAATCCCAAACTCTGAAAAACGTTAAGACTCGAGGAACCCTAAAACCCTAATCCTAAACCCTAAATTTTAGGGCTCGAGGGACCTGATGAACTTCGATCCTAGTCGCTTCCAGTGCTGTGGTCCCGAGCAGGTGCCCTGAAACCAGCCGTAGAGGCCGTCCTCGTGGCGATGCGTAGGATTTTGAGATTTAGGCAGTTCATGGGTTCGTTAGAATACGGCTGCATGCTTTTAAAATTTAAGCAATTCATGGGTTCCTTACAAATCGCTTAAAGCCCTTGTTGAGGATTGTCCTTATGACGACGTACTCTTTCGGAAATGCAATAGGATCCCAGACATCGTGATTCGGGGCTTGGCTTCTAAGGCGTGGGGCTGAGGGGCCAGGGTCCGAGGCGTAGGACTTTAGGACTTAGGGCGCAGGGTTTTCAGTTGTAGAGCTTAGGGCTGTCAGTTCGTGACAGCTCTAAATCAGGCACTGGATAAAAGTCCAAAGCCCGAATCCCTACATTACATCCCAAACCCTCAACCCTAAGCCCAAAGGGAAAAGCACTGAAAAATGCCGTAAGCGCTCCGAGACGACGCTGCGTGAGAGCAGGGCCAGTGCTGCCGCGAGCGCTGCTGGGATCTGCAGAGCAGTGCTCGTAAGCTGCTGGGTTTTTTTAAGTGCAGGGGTTTAGGGTTTAGGGTTCTACGAGGAGTTTCGTAAGGGTTCTAGGTAGGTGTTATGGTGTTTTTTTCATGGGGGTTTGGTTAAGGTTTAGGAATTGGAGCTTTCTAAGGCTTGGGATTTAGGGGTGTGGGAGGGCGGGCTTCGAAAGGTGACCAGTGCCACCTAAGACAATCCGGGGCCAGGGGTTGAAAGAGAGTTGCAATGACAGTGACGATACTAATGGGAGCTATACGTGTCACATGACCAGCATAAAAAAACGATGATGATAACGAGCATGATCCATTCTACAAGCCCTGAACCCTAAATCCCGAAACCATAATTGTCCTCTGACCTGAACCCTAAATCCTTACGTAGCTGGGTTGTTGTTATTGGCTGGGCCCTGCCTCAGCACCGCATCTCTGGCGCAGCTGCGTTGGAAAAAGCCGTTCCAGGTCGAATGCCTCTGTCTGAACCATGATCCTAAAAATGGCCTTAATGACTATCTTTAAACTAAACCCCTGCAAAAGAAAGTAGTAGTAAAGGGTAGCTTGCCTCTCTTACTCTGTCTATCTATCTTTCTATCCATTCATCTATCTATCTATCTAACTACCTATTTGTTTTTGTTTGTATTTGAAAAAGTCATGCAGTCATGAACAGTAAATCAAAAATTCCCTTAAAGTGCTGCTATGAATCTTGCTATATCAGGTTCCTGCCACACAAAAGAGAAAGCCAGCAACAAGAGTTATGAGCAATCCTTTTCTTCATATTCCTATGCAACAAATGGAAGAAAGAAACATTATGGCTTTCTTACTCCTCCTTTTCTACGATATCCGGGCCCTGCCCCAAACCTGAAACCCTAAATCAGAAAACTAGAACCCTAAACAGTATACCCAAAAACCCTAAACCCAAAACCCGTAATCCATGGCCTTGCTCGCCGAGGATTAAGAATCATAGCAATATAATACTCCAAAAAATAGAACAATAATACATTCTTCCTCTTATACAAGTTTCCGGGCCTTGCCCGCCGAGGATTGGCTCGCCTCCGCGGAGGACCAAACGAGCTTGGCCTCCACGGCGATGTCTTCGCCTCGTCGGAGCTCTGTGGGCCTTTTGGGGCCTTTTTTCTGGCTTTTGAGGAGCTTGCCAAGGATAAGAAAATGCATTTTAATAGCTGGATAGGTTGCAACAAGGCTTTACAAGGACTCCAATATTGCTTTGTGATTGTACACTGTTTTGATGTAAGGGCTAAAAGAGATTTAGGTTTAGGGGGAGCGATTCTGTAGGACTTCTTCAAGATCACGATTCAATATTCCCGACCTAGGGTGTAGGGCTAAGGCTTGAGTGCTACATGGCTCTAGAGTTCTGAGGTGTCGGAATTCGAAAAGGTTCTCTATGGAGCTCTAGAAGGAGCCTTTGCATGTTCTTGCAGGGGAAGGTTTGGCGAGGCGTTTATGGGATTGTGGCTTCAGGGTGGAAGACATAGGGCTTGAGGGCTTAAGGCATTGTGGCTTGGGCTGAACATTCCGGGTTTCGTTCTCGGTTCAGCTATGCCCCGGGGGTCTTGGTACACAGGATTCAACAGTCAAACAAGCAAAAGAAGGCCATGAGACAAAGCAATGGCGACAAGTGCAATCGAAGCAACAAGGACGTCTGTGGAGGGAGTTCCCCATTGCAGGAGAAACAAACTGCACATGAAGCTCCACTCTCGGAAGCTCGAGGAAAATGGCTTATGCCAAACCTACTGATGCTTGTTGGAATCCCCTCATACTCCCACACTGTCCAAGGAGCAGCAAGGAGGTGAACGCCTGTAAGTGTTGGAGAGATCAAAGACTGGAAAGCGAAGTTGTTGCCCGTTCGGTGGAACCCCATGCGTAAGTCTCAAAACGATCGCCTGGCCCAAAGGCCCGGGTGCAAGCCAACCCGGTACCCATGGGCCCATGGCAGAGGCGTAAGGATGGAGGCAGCCTCCTGAGTCAAAGCGCGAAGGTGTAGGATTTGGGGATTTCCCGTTACTGGACAACCGAAACTCTGCAGAAACCGGACACAAGCCGGCGGTCTTTCAAAGAAGCAGAAGTAAGGAAGCCTTGCACAATTCTGTTTGCAAGTCCATGAACCTTGCGAGCTTCGCACTTTACATCTCTAAAACTAGGTTTCTGAGTAGCCACTTTATAATAAGGGTACCCTTTTTCCTACGATTCGATTTTTAGATAAGGGATCCTAAAATTAAAAGGGCAAACAGGTACTACTCAGGAACCCAGACGAGCTCCCAGTAAATTGTGCAGATCTGGGTCTTGCGCACGTGTGCGCTATCCAAAAAAGTCTCGACATTTCTGCAAACCCGAAACCCCGAAGCCCACGACCCTCATACCCTAAACCCTGAATCCCAAAAACCCCAACCGCAAACCTGAAGCCCACAACTCACAAGCCCTGACTCTAACCCTGAAACAGAAGTGCCTGAGGCCCAAAACCCCAAAAACCCCAAGACCCCGAACCTAAACCACACACAAAGTGCCCGCCCTTCCAGTCCGTACTGGATTGTAACATAATATACCCCATGCCTCAAGTACCCAGACTTTGGGAGGATCTAGAAAGTAGATCCCCTAATTTGGGCCCTATACTACTAAGGATACTTTATAGGAACCCCCATTAAGGCATCTACTTTTGGATCCTTGCGCGGGTCTGGGTAACTACGGCCCCCGAAACCCTTGAAAAGCGCATGCCGAGCCGCTGTGCCAGGAGAGATAGCGGCTGGGTGCCCGCATCGGGCCCTCCGCCTTTCTTCAGGAGCCAGGAGATTAGGGCTTAGGGTTTAGGGTTTCGGGTTTAGGGCTTAGGGTTTAGGGCTTAGGGTTTCAAAACTGCCAGGAAGGGCCGGGTTTGGACGTTCCGTTTTGAGGTCCGCCCTTTCCGGCAGTCCTCTCTGTTGAGGGCTTTGAAGTACTTAGGGCGTTTATTGATATTCAATGTGTAGGCCTAAGCGATGCTCAGACTTGCGACGTAGTGAGGTCTTGGGTGGCTTGGGTGGCCTGTACAGGTCTACCTTGCCTTGGCAATTCAGATACAGCTTTTGCCCAAATCGTGTGACCTCTTCATGCCAACCCGCTAAACCTCCAAGCTCTAAACCCTGATTTCGAATTTGGGTCTTGGGCGTGGCCAACGGCTCCTGGCTTAGGGCAGCAATATAGGGGGGCTTAAGTAGTAGAATGGGGCTTTGGGCTATATCATATCATACTATGCAAAAGTTATACTGGGAAGTGGGAAGTCCGGGGAATAGTATTCGTAATCGTGAAGGCTTCTGCATCAGAGCCCAGGATGTCTACCCTTAAGAGGGGTCATGATGATGATGACGACGACGATGATGATCATATGGCAGCTTGCTCCTGGCTAAGAGGGGAATCGATTTAAACATGAGGCGAAGAACTGCCTGGCACGTCTCATAAACCAACAAGACCCCTCAAACTTGATAGGCCCCTGCAGCCGTAACCCTTACACCAAGAACAATGCTAAGCCCTATGAAGCTCAAACCTAGGCCGAGGCACGTAGGCTCTCGGCACCGTCGGCCCCCCTCCGTCGGCAGGGCCACCTGCTTTCGAGGGTTCGAGGCGGAATGCCTGGCTTCGGGTTGCCACGGTTTAGGGTGTCAGTAGGGTTCAGGGTAGGGCTTAGGGGTCGAGGTTTGTAGAGTCTTGGGGGTTTAGGATGGGTGGAATCCTTCCGTCGGGCTCTGGGTGCTTTTTGTGGAAGGTTGTGGAGCTTGGGGATTCCGGGTTGTGGTCTAGGGGTTCGCCCTCGGGATCACACCGAACCCTGCCTCCAGACCCTGAGCCCACCTGGCCCCTAGACCTAACCCCTAGGCCGTGACTCAGATCTCGCCAGGATCTTGAGGCCAGAGTTTGGGGATGGACTGCAGGTATGTGTCCGTCTTTATTTCTGTGGGCAAAGATGAATGTGATTATACATGCTGGCGTCCGTCCATGTGCTTGCTAATGTATGTGTGACTGCGTGTTTGTTTCTCTGCGTTTGTGTGCCTGCCTATATGCTTCATGCCACTGCATGCCTATGTTCAGTCTCTGATAAGCCCACGAACTCCTGCAGGGATCATGCGAGATTCTATGACTGTGCGGCCCTATTAACATGTGACAGTAAAGTTGGATTCCCCTTAGAGCACACGAAGGAGCCTGTGCACCCTCTCCGACACCGTCGCATAATGAAGGCCACTACAGCAGCCTGGCACCTGATGCAAGCGAGGACTCAGGGCCCACATTGCAGTTTAAGTGTGTAAGGGCTGGGCGGTGTGAGGACCTGCCGGTGTGGAGGCCATGATCCGGTGTCTTGGGTGCCCAAGGGTTTGAGTGAGAGGGCTTTCGGGAATAATAATAAGCCCTGAGGCCCCCAAACCCTGCCATCAGAAGCCTAGTTGAAGGCATCTTGGGCAAAATGCATGTGAGTAAAACCCCCTGCGCGGAGCCCTACACAGAAGAAGCCCCCGTGGCGTAGAAGCCCTAACCTGCACTCCACGCCTCACATGCGAAAAGCCCCGAAACCCTTAGAGCTCCATCCGAGCCATGAGTTTCTTTGTAGTTCAACCTACCATACTTGGAGGATCGTGGGACTTAGTAAGGTTATAAGTACCTTAATTGGGGTTATAAGTATAGTTACCCTAATCATAACCCTAGTTACTAAGTCCCATGATCCTTTCAGTACTTTCACTAACAGCACCCTAACTTGTACCAAGTAGTCGCATCAGGGTTTACGTCTCCGGAAACAAGCTGATGTACGGTTGCGGTAGGTTTATAGGGTTTGGGCTTTGTAGTGCAGCAGCACCCCTTTGTCTACACGGGTTTCAGGGTGTACAGTTTGTGACTTTGGGGCTTTAGCGCTCAGGGTGCCGGGGGCTTCAGGGCTTTAGAGCTGAGGGCTCAACAGGCTCAACAGCTGGGCCTTGACGGGTGATCCTGGATATGTCTCTACCGTAGGACCCCTGCACCCCAAAGCCCTCACGCCTGAAATGCTAAATCCTCGACCCCAGAACCCTGGCGCCTGTCGATCCTCAAACCCTAAAATGAAGCCCTCTGATATCTATGCACCTTCTGAGGTCTTACAAGTGCCTCGGTGCAGGGCCCGCAGGCAACGCTTCGTCGACGCATTGTGCGAGGACATGGAAAGCGGAAAAAGGCTCTATAGGGTTTAGGATGTAGGGTCAGGGATACGGGTTGAGGGATTGGGGCTTAGTGACTTAGTGTTTTCAGGGCTGCGGGTGAGAATGGGCTTGCTGGCGCTAGAAGTCAAGAAGCATCGCGTATGTAGGCTCAGTGGGGTGCGGAAACGATGGGGGGCTGGGGAGGGCCAGGCACAACTACAGCGCCCAAATAGACCCCGGAGCCGAAGCTGCGGCACAAGAGCTCGCTCTTTCTGGTTGAATTAGGGTTTAGGGTTTAGGGTTTCGAGTTTAGGGTTTAGGGACCTGGGGTACTCGGATGATCCAAACCCTGCATGCAAAGTACGGCTTGCTGGCCCGGCTGGCCCGTGTCAGGCAAGTCCGTCCGGGCAATGTTTGGGGCTGGAGAAGTCTAGGCTATAGATTCTCTTAGATTTCGAGCTTTAGCGTGGCGCATGCAAACGTGGTTTACGGGGTCTGAGCGGAAAAATTTTTGGCACAAGATTCAGAGATTGAGTCCGGATTGGATTCGGCCGTCAGGTTCGGAACCTTCCATTCCGAACCCGCAGATCCCTGCAAGTACTTCAAGTGAAGGACAGACTTCCGAGGTTCCAAAGAGTCCCGTCAATCGCATAGCCCCTTTTCCCGAAGGCAGCGACCATCAGCCCCTCTTCCCAAAGTCCCCGACCACCGAGCCCTTGACAAAACCACCCCAACCCAAAATGCGATGAAACCATTAGGAAGGAATTTCAAGCAGCCTAAATACTGACCCGTACCTCAATTTGACCTTCATCCTTGGTTTACGGCTTTGGGTGCAACTATGATGGCGTTGAAGACTATAGCTGGCATGTGATTAGCATGGTCCGTATGTGGCGGGCTTTATCCTACTAACTCTGTCCGGGATTGGTCGCTATACGATCCCTAGAACCTGGATCTACCACCGCAAATCTTTGCAGCGACAACCGCCATGTCCCACACCCCAGCTTGGTGCAAGTCTCTGCCTCGCGCTCCGAACTTCTGTGGCACGGAGCCCTGTTTGGGTTTAGGGTCTTGTGCAAAAGCTGCAGGTTTAGAGTTTATGATTTAAGGTATGAAGGTTTAGGTTTAGGTCTCAGGGTGCAAGGTGTCAGGCTCTAGGGCTTCGTTGGCTTACTGCTTCCCGCAAAACCCAATCCTCTAAACCCGTGAAATTGAAACCCTAAACTGAAGTCCTTAGACAACCCGAATGCCCAAACTCGAAACCGAAAAAAACCCAAACCTAGACCCCAAACTCCCTTTAACAACAATACAAATCTATGAACCCGGTAAAACAACAAGAAAGGCTCTTCCAATATAGAACTTTTAGAGAACCCTATAGAAAGAAGGCTCGGCCTCCCATTCTGGATGCTTCTGAAAGGCAGGGTAGCCTTCCTGCCAGGCCCGAGTTCGCTTCCGAGACCGCCGGCGTGGGCACCGGGGGAGGGCGGAATTTCGGGGCCTGAATAGCTTCTGGGGGCTGTCTACCACAACTATATAACTTATGGGGGCTGTAAGGATATACTACGAGTAGTACTATAGTACCATGGTACCATAATTATACCTAAATATAGGGCCTTAGTAACATATGGGGGCGGTAAGGGTCTGCTCGTGCTATAGTACCATAAATATTCCCACCCCCATGGTCTTCACAAGATCTCACGTCGTAAAATGTCGTTAGGAAGCCGGTCTCAGCGACGCTCTTGCAATCTTGGAAAAAGGTGAATGCTTGGGTCCTGGGTAAGGTAAGTTGGTGGATTTAGCGCAACCTCAGGCAAAAATCCCAAAAGCGCTCTGAGCCTCTCAGAGCCCTCGAATCCCGGCTCCTGTGGTGGCCAATCCTCCATGCTGCATTGGCATGGGCCGATGCCTGGTATCAGGGTCTCCGGGCTTTCAGGGCTCAGTGGGGATCCGAAGGTTTCGGGTTCCAGGCTTAAGGTTCTTGGCTTTCAAGCGCATTCACACTTGCAGGACACACCATGACTCCCTTGATGGAAGCGAAACCGCCCAATTTACCCCTGAATTCGGCCACATCATATACATAATTGCAGGTAATGAACTGGGTAGCTTGCGCTAAACAGCGAGATGCGATACAGAAATCAGACGAGCCTTCTCGGGCATTCTTTACAGGAGGAAGCATCCCCAAGCCCAAGGAACGGCGGCGGACAGGAAGCCAAGGTCACAGACAACATCCGCACAACAAGCTTGAGACTGCAATCATAATGAGGGCTTGAAACAACACCCGAAACTTTTTCCTCCCCGTACTTCCGCGGCTCGGCTCTCGGCCCTGCTACCACTGCCAGGCTCCCGCAGGCACTGGCCCAGACTCCAGCGAGCGGCCCACAGCCCCCCGAACTCTCGATCCAAGCTTTAAGCTGCAACCTCTCGACCCGGATCAGGATTCAAGCTTGAAGGCTCTGCTTTTTTGGAGGGACTCAGCTCAGGTTCTAGGGCCCAAAGGGTGAAGCACATGAGACTGCACAGGGGAGGAAATGCTGAGCTGGCAGAGGCACGAAAGCTCTATGCAGAACTTTCAAAGCTCTAACCCAGGATGATGTGTTTCATCGTCTACAGAGGCTGCTCTAGCTCTGGACCCCCGCATTGAAAAACCGAAGCGAAGCCGCAGAACTGCTGGGTGGGCATGCTGAAACTGACTCCTAAGCGTACTCTGAAAAGCCGACGAACCAAGGGCTACAGCCCGACTCTGAGCCTCCCTCCTCCGATTCAGGGCTTACTTGGAGGATCATGGGACTTAGTAAGTAAGGTTATAAGTACCTTAATTGGGGTTATAAGTATAGTCCCTAGTTACTAAGTCCCATGATCCTTTAAGGGAGTCCGCTCATCTGCCTTGTCCGAGCGTAGGCTTCGAAGTTCCGGGTCTACCTTAACCTACCAAACCCTACTCTTTTTTGTAGGTTCTTATTATAAGCCCTAATATCGAATTTATAGGGTCCCTAGAAGAAAGTAGGTTTTGGTAGGTTAAGGTAGGGACGGGGCCTTCAACTCCCAAGGGATACAACCCTGGAATTGGAGGGTAATCTTGCGTGAACATTTGGAGCCTGGAGACCTGCCCGGAGCCTGAAAAACCCAAGCCATAGGTTCCTTGGTGTTTCGGGCGGTTTGGCGAGTGGGGGTTGTGATTTTAATAGCGTTTCGGGCTAGCGCCAGCAGAGACTTGCTGTTAAGGTTCATAGAGGAGGGCTATAGTCAGGGTCAAGATGGGCTGCAGCCCAAACTTTCCTGGTTCCCAGTTCAGCTGTTGGGCCGGCGTTGCTAAACCCGACAAGCCCTTGCAAACCCTGAGCCCTACAGGCACCCTAAAACCAAGGACTCCTAAACCCGCCACGTGGGAGTCTGGGGTCCCAGCGGCAGTCTTTCAACCGCAAACCTGACCCCGACGCGAGCGAGCACCCTTTTGCCAAGTCAGTATGGGTCGGTAGCAGCTTGTGTCGAGGCCGGCATGAGCAGCCGTAATTCACAGGTCTAAGCTGATATTTTGAGCTTGTTGTAAAATCATAAGTCTAAGCCTCCAAGCTGGGGGGCTGCATCGGCCTTGACCTACCTCAGCCTTGAAGGCGGCACGGGTGGCCGGGGCTGCAAGGACCCAACTCAGCGTTAGCTTTCGTGGCGAACCTTGTTCAAGATCAGTTTTAGCACCGAAGCGCTCGCTTGACTCTTGTGTACGAAGGGTTCCTTGATCTCAATCTGCGCAAGATTTCTTACCAGGTTCAGAGAAGGCTCAGGCTGTCCACATCTGTTGGCATGGCGACACTCACTTTGGTTTGGGTGAGGCATTTGGGACGTCTGAGCTTTCGGTTTGAGAGGTTGCCGGCTTGAGGCCTTTCAGGTTTCGGAGCTTGGGGTTTGGGGCGTTGAGACTTGAGGATTCAAACTTTGGGCGCTACCCGCGGAAAAATGTACGCTGTCAATCAAGCCTCCCTTAGGCCCTAGGCTTCACACACCTCACACTTTATTTGTCGGTCGGTCTTCAGTAGAGCACTGCCGCGACGGAAGCCCTACACCGCAAATGTCCAAAGGCCCGAAACCCACAAGCGAACCCCTAAAGTGCTCAAGGATGTTCCTGTTCGGGCAGAGGGCATGTTCAAAGGGGTGTCTGGATCATCTAGGACCCTTGTCAGAAGCGCTGCTAAAAATTTAGAGGCAGGTTGGCTAGATTGGCTGTCCAATTCAACAAGCTCTCTGTATTCAGGGTGTAGCTATGATTCGTGGGTTAGGGCCTGCTCGCTCCACTCTGGCACGTTGACCCTCATGCCCAAGCCAAAACCCGACACTGAACATTCCGCGGAGCTCAAAACCTGACAAAGCCTCTCTCATGTGCAAGCCTGCAGCCTTCCACGCAAACGGAGACACAGTTCAGAATCGAGGGTATTTTCCGGCACACCCCTACCACCCAAGACAAAACCCGAAACATGAAGCCCGGATACCGGCGCAAGGCCAAAGCGGTGCTGCCGGCTGCCGGTGCGCAGCGAAGAACGGGCGACTGGATGCCTTCGTAGGGCCAGTGGCATGGTACGCGGTAATACGCTGAGCTGCACAGTGTCGTTAGTGAGAATTGAGGACGACAGAATGAATCTAACCATATCTGGCTAATCTTCTACATGTATAATTACACGGATGTGATCTGTTCAATTCTCGTGAAAAAGTAGCAGACCTCCACTCGACGATGTGTTTTGAAAGTTCAGGGCTTGAAGCTCAGAGCTGAGGTTTCGGGTTCCGGTCTCAGGCTCAGCGTGGGACTTAGTCCAAAACGCGTTTTGTCTGACAGAAGTTCTGTCGAAATCTGATGAATCTGTTGACGCGCTGTGGACAAAAGGGCCGTGCCATGAATTATGGTGCATGCTCTGCACTTTGTGCGAATACTCCACCAACTGCCGGTTCTCAAGGTAGGCTTTGAGCCGCTCGTGCTCGTCCTTGAGCACCTCAACCTCGCCCAGCTTGGCTAAGGCTTCTGCTAGCTGCCCGTCTTTTCTCAAGCTGGCAGCCTTCTTTCGAGCAATGCTGATCTTCCTCGCCCTTTCTTGGCCAGCGGCGTCCTGCCTCTTCCCAAATTTTTGATTCCCAGTCAAGCGCCCCAGCTCTGTGTGGACTTGGCCTGCATTCTCCCGTGTCAAGCCTACAGCAAGCTTTGCCTGCTTCACTTTGCACAGCAACCCAGCGGCCAAGAGGTGCTGGAGTATCTGCTTGCAGGAGGCCAAGCCACAAACCAGAAGTACGTGTGCAGATCCCGCCTTCGCAAGTGTGGCGTCTTTGTCTAAGCTTTGGGCTAAAAACTCCCGAAGGCACTCCAGTACCCGTGGATGTTTTTGCTTGAGTGCCAGAGATAGTGAGGCTCCTCCACGCGGCTGCATAATGCAGCCCTCCGCATCGAAGAATCCAGCAAAATACCCCCACCTGCACGGACCAGAAACTGCCGAGTCGTACTCCTTCAGGGCGCGCAGCTCGGCCTTGCAGTCCTGTCTTCGGGACTTTGCAGCGGGCCACTCGGCCGCAAGCAAAAGCTGCATCCGCTTCGTGATGCTGTGCGGCATCAAGAGCTGAGCTGCATTTCGGGCGGACTGGNAGTCCTGTCTTCGGGACTTTGCAGCGGGCCACTCGGCCGCAAGCAAAAGCTGCATCCGCTTCGTGATGCTGTGCGGCATCAAGAGCTGAGCTGCATTTCGGGCGGACTGGCCACATGCCATCCACTGCAGAAGTGGTTTCCGTAGGCCCATGCCACTCCCCTGCCGTGTTATGCTTCCCCCAAACGTTTCGTAAAACAGCATCAGAACCTCGGCCTGGTCGAAGGACTGCCCTATCGACAAGTAGCACCCCGACAGGGATGCCACACAAATCACAGAGCCATCCCCGTCGAAGAAGCCGGACAAGCAGGCCAACACGGGCTCAGATGGCAAATGCTTCAAATCCCTGCTCTCGGCTCGCAATGGCAGGCTGTAGCTTCGCCCGTTCGACGTGAAAAACTTCAGATCGGGCCAAGGAGTTTTGTTCAGCTGTACACGAAGCTGTTCGTTCTTCCTCCGCACTTCCTTCAAGGTATCAGACCCTTCCGCGAATAACCTGCAGCCCATGTCGGCATAAAACCTTGTTGGGCCCACCAGGGTCTTGCTGCGACTGACCCACGCTGCCGGTGTCAGCAAGCCTGCGGCCCACCCTGCCTGTCTTCTCGCACGCACCGCCTGTGGCAACAGAGCATGGCTGCGTAATGCCAACATTCCATCTGATCCGCGAGGAGATTTTTGTCTAGGACGCACACCGGCTGCCCACGAGCCGAAAAACTTCAGGTCATTCGGCTCGTAGCTTGCAGAGTTTTTGCCCTGGGCTTTGGGTGGATGCATCTATCTGCAGGTATGCCTGCAACCCTTTCGCTCGCGACTCACCCCTAAAAGAACCTGCGAGTTCGTCCTGTTAGGCTTTTGAGTGCAGCGGAATGCGTGCCGGTCTGTCCAGATTTTGCACCCGGTTGACGAATTCGAAAACTGAACGAGTCTGACTGGAAATGTCGGCTTCGAATTCCGAAAACGGTCACAGAATCCACATGCTCCACAAGCCCTGATGCCCAAGCCTCAAATTGCCTTACATGGTGAGGCTTCCTAATTGCGCCGATGTTCTAAGAGAGTTTTGAAGTTCGGAACCGCAGAACGAAGACCGAGACGTGTGACGTGTGAAATGCTAAACCGTGTCAGCCAGCCGGGCCTCAGCTGCAGCTGCGAGCGATGTTTTGCACTCTGCTGCGCGAGCAAGCCTCTGTGGGTACAGTCTCTTTGTTTTGACGTTGAAGTCCTGGGAACCACTGTCAGGATCGACAGTGTTAGGATTGGTATACAATGGGCTAATAATATGTAGGATTCATACACAAGGGTGCGATTGGGGTTCTTGGTGGAAGGATCTGCGCGTAGAAAGCCATTTTGGGTTGAGCAAACCCGTGACTTGGAAGCAGAAGCTTCAACCTGAAAGTACCAAAACCTCAATCACGAACCATACTGTAGACATTTCAACCAAACCCCTGAAAGCTCAACCTGAGCGCCTCGACATCTAGGCGCGCATTCTCTTGCGTTCCCCTCAATGGCCCTTGCGGTGTGTCCGAACCGCTGTCTTGGGTTCCAGCAACTTGAGGGATTCGGTCGGAGAGGATTCTGGAGCGACGAACTCAAACTCTCAAGCCCGATCACGAATCCAATACGATTCTAGTTCAATCCGTGCAAGGAGCCATACCCCAAGTCTGAAACTCAGGACCAACGTTTGTTTACCCTGAACTCTGCAACTCCGTGTCTGGCACAACTCCTAAATCGTCTGGCAAAAACCACGACAGACTTCCCCCACCCCACTCCGGCGAGCTGGCGAGCTGCACTTCCACTCCAGCTCCCCGCCGCACTTTCGGCGGCACGCAGATCGCCGGGACAAGACGCATGGAGAGAAAGCGGCCGGTCCTGTTGCTGTTGAGTAGGGGATCTTAGTCTGGCGGGGGTTGTAGGCTGGTGATCTCGAGGCATGGGCGTAGGCAGTGACGTGAGGCCTGCGGCTTTAAGGATTCTGGCTTGAGACTCCGACACTTCCAGAACGATGCTTTTAATTGCTGCTTATGCGTTTTCAAATCGTTCCGGGTTTTCAATCCTGTTGTGGGGCATTCAAAAACCTTTTGCGGTGTTCAGAGTAGACTCCTCTGCAGGCGCAGACCCTACGTTTCGAGCCAGGGCCGTTTGGTCTCGGACTTGGCAGCGTCGCAGAGTTTCTTGTGCCCCTGGAATTCGAAGTTGCGGGCCTAGGGCCTAGGGTTTTTGGCGCCTCCAGTCTCGGGCTTGGGCGTGCAAAGGCTGGTTGCCGACGGGTTCTGACTGGAGATGGTTTGCTGTCAAAACAAACTGAACTGTTAAACAGCTCACGATACCCGCTACGTTCACACAGACGACGACTGGCCACTAACTGCCTGCGAACGTTAGAGGAGATGATTCAGTAAACCATGCCTTGGGCCTCAGTAGGGGTGAACACCCCGATGCTGGATCTCCGAAACCACNAGAGGAGATGATTCAGTAAACCATGCCTTGGGCCTCAGTAGGGGTGAACACCCCGATGCTGGATCTCCGAAACCACAATTATTCTGCAGCCGTCCTTCGCAAGACGAGCAAGATCACAGGATCCCGAGAATGCTGATGAAGATGCGCATGATCAACGATCATGCGCGTCTTCATCAGCATTCTCGGGATCTGCTCCCACATGACGCTCAAAGACAAGGTGGAGTGCCAGGACAAACTCACAAGGGCTTTGAGCAAAGCAGCTGCAAGATTGACACAGGTTTGTTCGGGCAGACCCTCCATGCAAGTACCACCAGATCGGAACGNCAGGACAAACTCACAAGGGCTTTGAGCAAAGCAGCTGCAAGATTGACACAGGTTTGTTCGGGCAGACCCTCCATGCAAGTACCACCAGATCGGAACGGCTGGTTCCAGCCATGGGGTATACTGCATGAACCGCTTTTGCTTTGTTCAGGTCGACCTAAAGCTCAAAGGTCCCCAGCTCAAGTGCCCCCAGGTCTCCAAAAGTTCTGTGGTTGTAAAACCCTTGAACTGACGCCTTCAGACGGCGCCTTCCTGCAAGTCTTGAGCCCTTAAAGGATGTCGAGCCGATGCTGGAACCCACTCTGCAAGGAGAAGGACCCCTCAGGCCTAAACTTAAAGACCCAGGCCCCGAAATCCTGAAAATCACCAAGCAACAGAGCCCATGGGAACCTGAAAAGGGCGAACGGCTAGGGGAAGCCCCAAGCTGAGCCTCCTTCCGTAGGCCCAGAAAGCTGGAACAAGCCCTATAGTGAAGTAAACTCAAGAGAATCTCTCACCAATCCTCCGGCTCTTAGAACCACTGCTTCCAAGAGCCCCCCCCCACTTGCTGCTCCGGGCTTCGGGTTTGGGCCTTGAACTCCCAAAAGATACATCCCAAAGATTAGAAGTTGCTCTTACAACAACATCCGTAGAGCTGGGCCGAGAGATGAGGGGACCGCCTGCCCGGGGCCTGCAAAGCCTACCCGCAGGTTTGAGAATTCGACGTCGGGTGCTTCGATGGCTTTTTAGAGCCTTTACTTCAGGGGCTTAGGTTTTGCGAAAGTCTCAGGGTTATGGCTACTAATTAGAGATTTGACTTCGGGGGCTCGCTTGATTCTGTCAGGTTCGGGGCTTAGGGAAAGTTCGCCGGTTGGGGGCGAAGATCGGCTGCCCGAACCCTCCTGGTTTGGATGTTGAGACGCCGCTCTGGAAGCAAGACCCTGAATCTCAAATCCCCGACGACCCTAATCTAGGGGCCTAAATACTTACCAACTATATTGGGAGTTCCCTATTACAATTATAGTTTAATATGCCCCCCAAAACCCTCTTCCAATTTTTTCAGGCCCCTATATGACAAACCCTATTAAGCCGTCTCAGCCTAGACTCTAAGGCTCTCCGGCGCAAGCAGCGCCCTTTTGCGAAGGCAGTGCGGGTCGGTGGAAGCTCGTGTCAAGGCCGGCAGGTTGAGGCTTGAGCTGTCGCGGTTCTATCGGAAATGCCCTCAACATGACGGAAAATCAAACCCGATCTGCAGGCCCAAATCCCTGAGCAGCCGCAATTCACAGGTCTAAGCTACTATTTTGAGCTTGTATAAAACCATAAGTCTAGGCCTCTAAGCTGCAGGGCTACCTCCGCCTTGACCCACCTCAGCCTTGAAGGCGGCACGGGTGGCCGGCGCTTTCAGGACCCAGTTCAGCGTTAGCTTCTGTGGCGAACCTTGCTCAAAATCAGTTTTAGCGCTCGCTTGACTCTTGTGTACGAAGGGTTCCTTGATCTCAATCTGCGCAAGATTTCTTACCAGGTTCAGAGAAGGCTTAGGATGTACACATCTTTGGGCATGGCGACACCAACTTTTCTTTGGGTGAGGCAGGCATATGGGACGTCTGAGCTTTCGGTTTGAGAGTTTCCGGCTTGAGGCCTTTCAAGTTTCGGAGCTTGGGGTTTGGGGCATTGAGACTTGAGGGTTCAAACTTCGGGCGCCAGCCGCGGAAAAATGTACGCTGTCAATCAAGCCTCCCTTAGCCTTCACCTCACACTACATTTACCTGGCACCATGTCGGCCTGCCTTCAATAGAGCGCTGCCGCGACGGAAGCCCTACGTCGCAAATGTCCACAGGCCCGAAACCCACCAGCGAACCCCTAAAGTGCTCAACCGAAGGATGCTTGGCATGCTGACTCCTGCTCGGGCAGAATCCTCTAGAATTAGGACCCTTGTCAGAAGCGCTGCCAAAAATTTTGAGGCAGGTTAGCTAGATTGGCTGTCCAATTCAACAGGCTTTCTGTATTCAGGGTGTAGCTATGATTCGAGGGTTGGGGTCTGCTCGCTCCACTCTGGCACATTCACCCTCATGCACAAGCCAAAACCCGACGCTGAACATTCCGCGGAGCTCAAAGCCTGAGAAAGCCTCTCTCAGGTGCAAGCCTGCAACCTTCCATGCAACTGGAGACGCAGTTCAGAATCGAAGGTCTTTTACGGCACACCCCTACCGTCCAAGACAGAACATATAGCCCGGATACCGGCGCAAGGCCAAAGCAGTGCTGCCGGTGCGCAGCGAAGAACGGGCGACTGGATGCCTTCGTAGGGCCGGTGGTATGCTGTGTAATCCGCTGAGCTGAACGGTGCGACCTTTCTAGTTCATGGGAACTGAGGACGACAGAATGAACCTAACCATGTCTAGCTAATCGTCTGTTCGTATATACACGGATTTGATCTGTTCGATTCTCGCGAAAAAGTAGCAGACCTCCACTCGGGGAGTGTTGGCTTGAAGCTCAGGGCTGAGGTTTCGGGTTCAGGTCAAAGACTACAGGCTCTGACCTCCTGACTCCACTGAGGCGACGCATGTTCTTGCCGGGTGGACCCTTTCGAAAACTCATTCTTTGGCCACGATTCCACGTCTACAGTCCATACATCTCGCAACAAATGTCGTCTGACTGCAGTTCTCTCATGTCCGATGAATCCGTCCACGTGCCGTGGACAAAAGGGCCGTGCCATGAATTGTTGTGCAAGCTCTGCACTTTACGGGAATACTCCACCAACTGCCGGTTCTCAAGGTAGGCTTTGAGCAGCTCGTGCTCGTCCTTGAGCACTTCAACCTGGCCCAGCTTGGCTCTTGCTTCTGCTAGCTGCCCGTCTTTTCTCAAGCTGGCAGCCTGCTCTCGAGCACGCCTGATCTTCCTCGCCCTCTCTTGGCCAGCGGCGTCCAGCCTCTTCCCAAATTTTTGATTCCCAGTCAAGCGCCCTAAGTCTGCATTGACTTGCGCCGCATTCTCCTGCGTTAAGCCTACAGCAAGCTCTGCCTGCTTCGCTTTGCACAGCAACCCAGCAGCCAAGAGGTGCTGGAGTATCTGCTTGCAAGAAGTCAAGCCACAAATCCACAGCACGTGTGCAGATCCTCCCGCCTTCGCAAGTGTGGCGTCTTTGTCTAAGCTTTGGGCTAAAAACTCGCGAAGGCACTCCAGTACCCGTGGATGTTTTTGCTTGAGTGCAAGAGATAGTGAGGCTCCTCCATTCGGCTGCTTGATGCAGCCCTCCGCATCGAAGAATCCAGCAAAATACTCCCAGCTGCACGGACCAGAAACTGCCGAGTCGTACTCCTTCAGGGCGCGAAGCGCGGCCTTGCAGTCCTGTCTTCGGGACTTTGCAGCGGGCCACTCGGCCGCAAGCAAAAGCTGCATCCGCTTCGTGATGCTGTGCGGCATCAAGAGCTGAGCTGCATTTCGGGCGGACTGGNAGTCCTGTCTTCGGGACTTTGCAGCGGGCCACTCGGCCGCAAGCAAAAGCTGCATCCGCTTCGTGATGCTGTGCGGCATCAAGAGCTGAGCTGCATTTCGGGCGGACTGGCCACATGCCGTCCACTGAAGACACGGTTTCTGCAGGCCCATGCCACTCCCCTTGCGTGTTATGCTCCCCCCAAACGTTTCGCAAAACGTCATCAGAACCTCGGCCTGGTCGAAGGACTGCGATATTGACAAGCAGCATCCGGACATACTTCGGCAACAAGCCACGCAGCCATCCCCGTCGAAGAAGCCGGACAAGTAGGCCATCCTGGCTTTCGAAGACGAACGAGGCAAGTCCCCGCTCTCGGCTCGCCATGGCAGGCCGTAGCTTCGCCCGTTCGACGTGAACAACTTCAGATCGGGCCAAGGAGTTTTGTTCAGCTGTGCACGAAGCTGCTCGTTCTTCCTCTGCACGTCCTTCAAGGTATCAGACGCTTCCGCGAATAGCCTGCAGCGCACGTCGGCGTAAAATCTTGTTGGGCCCACCAGGGTCTTGCTGCGACTGACCCAGACTGCCGGTGTCAGCAGGCCTGCTTGCCTTCTCGCATGCACTGCCTGCGGCAACAGAACATGGCTGCGCAGTAATGCTATCATTCCATCTGATTCGCGCGGAGGGAGTCCAGCAAAGGAGACACCGGCTGGCCACGAGCCAAAACAAGCTCTTATAGCTTGGAGGCCTTCTGCCTTTGGCCTTGATTGGATGAGCCTGTTGTGACAGCCCAAAGCTCGCGAATTTGCACCCAGCTGACGGATTCGAAACTGAACGAGTCTGATTGGAAATGTCGGCTTCGAATTCCGCCGGAGGTCACAGAATCCGCGTGTTCCACAAGCCCTGATGCCCAAGCCTCAAATCGAGTTACATGGTGTGGCCTCCTGATTTCCCCGATGTCCTAAGAGAGTTTTGAATTGGAAGTTCGAAAGAGTGGAAGAAAGACCGAGATGTGTTCAATGCTACACCCTGCCAGCCAGCCGGCCTCAGCTGCAGCTGCGAGCGAGATTTTGCACTCTGCTGCGCGAGCAAGCCTCTGTGGGTACAGTCTCTTTGTTTTGACGTTAAAGTCGTGGGAACCACTGTCAGGATCCACAGTGTTAGGATTCGTATATAATGAGCTAATAATATATAGGATTCGTGCACAAGGGTGCGATTGGGGTTCTTGATGGAAGGCTCTGCGCCTAGAAAGCCATTTTGGGTTGAGCAACCCCGTGACTTGGAAGCAGAAGCTTCAACCTGAAAGTGCCAAGACCTCAATCCCGAACCATAGACTTTTCAACCAAACCCCGGAAAGATGAACCTGGACGCCTTGGCAGCTATGCCCGCATTCTCTTGCGTTCCCCTCAAATGGCCCTTGCGGTGTGTCTGGAACCGCTGGGTTCCAGCAACTTGAGGGCTTCGGTCGGAGAGGATTCTGGAGCGACGAACTCAAACTCTCAAACCCGGACACGAATCCGACATGAATCTAGTTCAATCCACACAAGGAGTCATACCCCAAGTCTGAAAGTCATAATCAACGCTCCTTTGCCCTGAATTCTGCAACTCCGTGTCTGGCACAACTCCTAAATCGTCTGGCCAAAACCACGGCAGACTTCCCCCGCCCCACTCCGGCGAGCTGCACTTCCACTCCAGCTCCCCGCCGCACTTTCGGCGGCACGCAGATCGCCGGGACAAGAGGCATGGAGAGAAAGCGGCCGATCCTTTTGCTGCTGAGTGGGATTTCACTCTGGGTTTTCAGGGCTCTCAGGTGAGACTCCGACACTTCCACAACGATGCTGCTTTATTGCTTCTGGGCATTGAAGCACTCTTGGGGTTGTTCAGTAAATGCAATGGCTCCGTCGCACCTTTACTCGAGTAGACTCCTCTTCGCTTGCAAACCTCTGTTTTCATTTGCGCTTCTGTTCATAGTGTTTGGTTGCAACATTCTATCGCAGGCCCTGGCAGCTGGAGCTCGTGATTGCGTCATGGTCTAGGGTGCAGCGCTGTTGGCGCAGACCCTACGTTTCGAGCCAGGGCCATCGGGGTATCGGACTTGGCCCGTCGCAAAAGTTTCTTGGCCCCTAGAGTTTGAAGTTGCAGGCCTAGATTTTGTGGCGCCTCCAGTCTCGGGCTGACTCCAGATGATTTGCGGTCAAAACAAACTGAACTGTTGAACAGCTCACGCTACGTTCACACGGACGATGATTGGGCACCAACTGCCTGTGAACGTAAGATGAGATGATTCAGTAAACCATGCCTTGGGCCTCAGTAGAAGTGAATACACCGATGCTGGATCTCCGAACCCACAATTATTCTGCAGCCGGGTCCTTCGCAAGACGAGCAGGATCACAGCACGATCATGCGCATCTTCATGAGCATTCTCGGGATCTGCTCCCACATGACGCTCAAAGACAAGGTGGAGTGCCAGGACAAACTCACAAGGGCTTTGAGCAAAGTAGCTGCAAGAGTGCGACAGGTTTGTTCGTGCAGACCCTCAATGCAAGTACTACCATACCAGATCGGAACGGCTGGTTCCAAAGCTCAAAGGTCCTCAGCTCAAGTGCCCCCAGGTCTCCAAAAGTTCTGTGGTTGTAAAACCCTTGAACCAACGCCTTCAGACGGCGCCTTCCTGCAAGTCTTGAGCCCTTAAAGGATCTCGAGCCGATGCTGGAACCCACACTGCAAGGAGAAAGATCCCTGAGGCCTAAACTTAGAGACCCAGGCCCCGAATTCCTGAAAACCACCAAGTCGTACCCGCACGCGCCAAGAGAGCCCATCCATGGGACCCTGAAAAGGGGGAACTCTAGGGGAAGCCCCAAGCAGAGCCTCCTTCCGTAGGCGCAGAAAGCTGGAACAAGCCCTAGAGTGAATTACACCCAGGAGACTCTCTCACCAATCCTCCGGCTCTTAGAACCACTGCTTCCAAGAGCCCCCCCCCACCTGCTGCTCCGGGGCTTCGGGTTTGGGCCTTCAACTCCCAAAAAGATGCACCCCAAAGATTAGAAGTTGCTCTTGCAACAACATCCATTGAGCTGAGCCGAGAGATGAGGGGGCCGCCTGCCTGGAGCCTGCAAAGCCTACCCGTAGGTTTGAGAATTCGACGTCGGGTGCTTCGATGGTTTTGCGAAAATCTCAAGGGTTATGGCTACTACTTAGAGATTTGACTTCGGGGGCTCGCTTGATGTGTTAGGTTCGGGGCTTGGGGATAGTTCGCCAAGCCCCGAACCTGTAGGGGCGAAGATCGGCTGCCCGAAGCTTCCTGGTTTGGATGTTGAGACGCCGCTCTGGCAGCAAGACCCTGAATCTCAAACCCTAAACCCCGACGACCCTACAAACCCTATTTAAGCCGACTCAGGCTAGACTCTAAGGCTCGCCGGCGCAAGCAGCGCCCTTTTGCGAAGGCAGTGCGGGTCGGGAAGCTCGTGTCAAGGCCGGCAGGTTGAGGCTTGAGCTGTCGCGGTTCTATCGGAGATACCCTCAACATGACGGAAGATCAAACCCGACCTACGGGCCCGAATCCCTGAGCAGCCGCAATTCACAGGTCTAAGCTAATTTGTTTTGAGCTTGTTATAAAGCCATAAGCCTAAGCCTCTAATCTAAGCTGCAGGGCTACCTCCGCCTTGACCCACCTCAGCCTTGAAGGCGGCACGGATGGCCGGCGCTTTCAGGACCCAGTTCAGCGTTAGCTTCCGTGGCGAACCTGGGTCAAAATCGTTACGACACAGGTTGCCTTTGACTCTTGTTTACAAGGGGGCCTTTGACCCCAATCAGGATGTGTGGTTCTCGCATTACAACGTTTCAGAGCAGGAGGCTTTACATCTCCAGGTCTCTGGGCATATTGTGAAAGATTTTGGTTTCGGTTCGCACTTTAGGTTTTGGAGCTTTCGGTGTGAGGGTTTGCAGGTTTTGGAGTTTGGGATCTGGGGTTTGGGGCCTTGTGGTCTTGGCTCTAGGGTTCAAACTTTGGGCCCTAGCCGTAGAAAGATGGACACCTCGCAGTATGGCCAAAAGGACAAAGGCAGTAATCGAAGTCCTACTTAGCCGATGTCCAAAGATGCGAAACCGACAATCGTTCAGTGAAACCGCTACTAACCCCTGAACCGCTCCACCGCCGGATCCCCATGGAAGGCAAATTGTAAATGGGTGTGCGGATCATCTGGGACCCTTGGCAGAAGCGCCGCGGAGTTGGTGACAGGTCAGCTTGCTTGGCTTTCCGGCTCAGTACGAAAGCCAATCCCATACGCAACCATCCACACAGTGAGACCCGGTTCAGAATCGACCAGCAGCCCAAGGCAGAAACCCAAAAATGAAGCACGGACACCGGCGCAAGGCCAAAGCAGTGCTGCCGGTGACTGGATGCCTTCGTCAGGCCAACAGNGAAGCACGGACACCGGCGCAAGGCCAAAGCAGTGCTGCCGGTGACTGGATGCCTTCGTCAGGCCAACAGGGTGTCAGGTCTCACAAACCGAACGACATCCGGTGAACCGCACACTGCAACTGCAGGATGTATATAGTATACTGTCCTGTGAAGGAACAGGATGAAAAACCTATCTACCTAACTGTATCAAACTATCTACCTGATGTACACAGATCTGACCTCTGACATTCTCGTGAAAAAGTGGCAGGGCTCAAATCGGGGCTGTATTTTTGCAAGTTCGTTGATTGAAGCTCAGGGATGGGGTTTCAAACGCGTTCAAGTCAAAGGCTCTCAGGGTTTGCAGCGATTTGCGCTTGGGACGGAGTTGGGCCCATTCTACAACACTGCCCTCCGAGTTGAAGGTGACCACCCCGCAGGAGGGGATGCCGGAACTCCGGTGAGCTGAGTTGTTTTCTGAGCGCCAGTGGCCCCTCTTGAAGACTGAATCTTTAGCCGACCTTAGCCTTTGCGCCAAATTTAGACTTTTAGAGCACCTTGCAACACCTTTCGTTTGACTGCACTTCTGTCACTTCGGTTCACATGCCGGGGGCAAAGGGGCCCTCCCATGAATTACTGTGCAAACTCTGCACTTTGCGCATATACTCCACCAACTGCTGGTTCTCATGAACGGCTTTGAGCAGCTCGTGCTCTTTTTTAAGCACACAAACCTCGACAAGCTTGGCTTGAGCTCGCTCAACATGCCCGCGTCGTTCCAAGCGAGCAGCTTGCTGTTGAGTTGCCCTGATCTTCCTCGCCCTTGCTAGGCCAGCAGCATCCAGCCTTTTCCCAAACGTTTGGTTCCCTGTCAAGTGCCCCAGCTCTGTGTGGACTTGGGCCGCAGTCTCCGGCGTCAAGCCTAGAACCAACTTTGCTTGGTCTGCTTTACGTAACAGTCCAGCGGCCAAGAGGTGCTGCAGTATCTGCTTGCAGGAGGTCAGACCACAAACCGAAAGCGCATGCGCAGACCCTCCCGACTTCACAATTGTGGCATCTTTGCCTAAGCTTCGAGCTAAAAACTGGCGAAGGCACTGCAGCACCCGCGGATGGTTTTGCTTAAGAACCAGAACCAGCGAGGCTCCTCCACTCTTCTGATGGATGTAGCCCTCTGCATCAAAGAAACCAGCACAATACTCCCAACTGCACGGACGAGCGACCGCCGAGTCGCACTCCTTGAGGGCGCGCAGCTCGGTCTTGCGCTCCTTTCTTTCGGATTTTGCCTCAGGCCACTGGGCCGCCAGCAAGAGCTGCTTCTGCTTGGTGATGCTTTGTGGTGCCAAGAGCTGAGCTGAATTTCGGGCGTACTGGCCACATGCCACCCACTGCAGAACTGGTTTCCGTAGGCCCATGCCACTCCCCGCACGCGTGATGCTTCCCCCAAACGTTTCGTAAAACAACATCAGAACCTCGGCCTGGTCGAAGGACTGCGATATCGACAGGAAGCACCCCGACAAGTTTAGCGTACAAGATACGCAGCCATCCCCGTCGAAGAAGCCGGACAAGTAGGCCAGCACGGGCTCAGATGGCAAATGCTTCAAATCCCTGCTCTCGGCTCGCAATGGCAGGCTGTAGGTTTGCCCCTGCGACGAGAAGCAACTCAGAATGGGCCAACGAGACTCGCTCAGCTGTGCGCGGAGTTGCTTGTTTTGCATCTGCACTTCCTTCAAGGTATCACGTGTTTCCGCGCAGAAACTGCGGCGCGCGTCCGCGTTAAGCCTTTCTGGGCGTACCACAGTCTTGCTACGGCTGACCGAAAACGCCTCTGTCCGCAAGCCGGCCGCCCACGCTGCTGGCCTTCTCGCATGCAGAGCCTGTGGCAACAGAACATGGCTGCACAATGCTATCATTTCATCTGATTCGCGGACTCCAGCCAAGGACGCACATCGGCTCACCACGAGCCAAACGAAGGCTGCGGCATACGGTCATTGACTTCGGAGCTTCGAGGCTTTCTGCCTTTCGCTTTGAGTGGGTGCAGCTGTCTTGTGGTGTGTTTGCAAGCCTGTTGCGACTGCCCGGACCTGTCAATTTACAAGCCTGAAACTGGAAAAGAAACTGTGAGTTCGTTTGGACTTTAGAGGAATGCCGTTGCCGTGCTGTCGGGATTTCGGATTCAACATGGACCGGGTCTGACAGGACACGTCAGCTTTACATGCTTGACAGGCCCTGGCCTCAAATCCCCTTACATGGTGAGGCCTTCCAGCATGCAGGGTCTGCCGTCCGAGACATGCAGTAATTAAAAACCCGCTAGTAGGAGGAAAACTAGCCATGGACAGAGCCGATCCCAGAGCTACCTCAGCCCCATGGGCGAGGGAAGGTGAGGCCTTCCACTATCCCTGATGTTCTCTGAAACCTCTAAAACTCGACACCCTGACCGAAGACCGACACATCGAAACATCACACCCTGTTTCTGAAGCCCTTCCAGCCAGCCGGCCTCAGCTGCAGCTGCGAGCGATGTTTAGCACTCTGCTGCGCGAGCAAGCCTCTGTGGGTACACACTCTGACTGTTTGCGCGTTGAAGTCCTGGGAGCCACTGTCAGGATCGACAGTGTTAGGATTGGAAGATACTGGGCTAATAATAGGATTCGCGCACAAGGGTGCGATTGGGCTCTGCGCCCAGGAAGCCAGTTTGGGTTGAGCAACCCCGTGACTTGGAAGCAGAAGCTTCAACCTGAAAGTACCAAACCTCAATCCCGAACCATAGACTTTTCAACCAAACTCCTGAAAGCTGAACCTTGGCGCCTTGACAGCTAGGCCCGCCTTCTCTTGCGTTCCCCTCAAATGGCCCTTGTGGTGTGTCTGGAACCGAAGCCCTCAGGTTGCTGGAACCCAAGTTAGCGGCAGAGTAACAATGCTTTCGGAGAGGGATTCTGGAGCGACGAACTCAAACCTCAAGCCCGATCACGAATCCAAGACGAATCTAGTTCAATCCGCACAAGGAGCCATACCCCAAGTCTGAAACTCAGGACAAACGCTCTTTTCCCCTGAACTCTGCAACTCCGTGCCTGGTGCAACTCCTAAAACAAAACCACGGCAGACTTCCCCAACCCCACTCCGGCGAGCTGCACTTCCACTCCAGCTCCCCGCCGCACGTTCGGCGGCACGCAGATCGCCGGGACAAGAGGCATGGAGAGAAAGCGGCCGGTCCTGTTGCTGTTGAGTGGGGGATCTTAGTCTGGCGGGGGTTGTAGGCTGGTGATCTCGAGGCATGGGCGTAGGCAGTGACGTGAGGCCTGCGGCTTTAAGGATTCTGGCTTGAGTTTGAGACTCCGACACTTCAAGAACGATGCTGCGAATTGTTGCTTATGCGTTTTCAAATCGTTCCGGGTTTTCAATCCGGTTGTGGGGCATTCAAAAACCTTTTGGGGTGTTCAGAGTAGACTCCCCTGCAGGCGCAGACCCCACGTTTCGAGCCAGGGCCGTTTGGTCTCGGACTTGGCAGCGTCGCAGAGTTTCTTGTGCCCCTGGCCTAGGTTTTTGGCGCCTCCTGTCTCGGGCTTGGGCGTGCAAAGGCTGGTTGCCGACGGGTTCTGACTGGAGATGGTTTGCTGTCAAAACAAACTGAACTGTTGAACAGCTCACGCTATGTTCACACAGACGACGACTGGCCACTAACTGCCTGCGAACGTTAGAGGAGATGATTCAGTAAACCATGCCTTGGGCCTCAGTAGGGGTGAACACCCCGATGCTGGATCTCCGAAACCACNAGAGGAGATGATTCAGTAAACCATGCCTTGGGCCTCAGTAGGGGTGAACACCCCGATGCTGGATCTCCGAAACCACAATTATTCTGCAGCCGTCCTTCGCAAGACGAGCAAGATCACAGAACGATCATGCGCATCTTGATCAGCATTCTCGGGATCTGCTCCCACATGGTGCTCAAAGACAAGGTGGAGTGCCAGGACAAACTCACAAGGGCTTTGAGCAAAGCAGCTGCAAGATTGACACAGGTTTGTTCGGGCAGACCCTCCATGCAAGTACCACCAGATCGGAACGNCAGGACAAACTCACAAGGGCTTTGAGCAAAGCAGCTGCAAGATTGACACAGGTTTGTTCGGGCAGACCCTCCATGCAAGTACCACCAGATCGGAACGGCTGGTTCCAGCCATGGGGTATGCTGCATGAACTGCTTTTGCTTTGTTCAGGTCGACCTAAAGCTCAAAGGTCCTCAGCTCAAGTGCCCCCCAGGTCTCCAAAAGTTCTGTGGTTGTAAAACCCTTGAACCAACGCCTTCAAACGGCGCCTTCCTGCAAGTCTTGAACCCTTAAAGGATCCACAGGCGATGCTGGAACCCACATTGTAAGGAGAAAGATCCCTGAGGCTTGAACTTAGAGACCCAGGCCCCGAAATCCAGAAAATCACCAAGTCGTGCCCGCACGCGCCAACAGAGCCCATCCACGGGAACCTGAAAAGGGCGAACGCTAGGGGAAGCCCCAAGCTGAGCCTCCTTCCGTAGGCCCAGAAAGCTGGAACAAGCCCCACAGTGAATTAAACCCAGGAGAATCTCTCACCAATCCTCCGGCTCTTAGAACCACTGCTTCCAAGAGCCCCCCCCCCAAACCTGCTGCTCCGGGCTTCGGGTTTGGGGCTTCAGCTCCCAAAAAGATGCACTCCAGAGATTAGAAGTTGCTCTTACAACAACATCCGTAGAGCCGAGCCGAGAGATGAGGGGGGGGCGCCTGCCCGGAGCCTGCAAAGCCTACCCGTAGGTTTGAGAATTCGACGTCGGGTGCTTCGATGGTTTTGCGAAAATCTCAGGGTTATGGCTACGAATTAGAGATTTGACTTCGGGGGCTCGCTTGATTCTGTCAGGTTCGGGGCTTAGGGATAGTTCGCCTGTTGGGGCGAAGATCGGCTGCCCGAACCCTCCTGGTTTGGATGTTGAGACGCCGCTCTGGAAGCAAGACCCTGAATCCCAAACCCCCGACGACCCTAATATAGGGGCCTAAATAATTACCAAGACTATTTTGGAAGTTCCCTGTTACAATTATAGTATAAAGGGCCCCAACCAAAACCCTACAAACCCTACTATTAAGCCGTCTCAGGCTAGACTCTAAGGCTCTCCGGCGCAAGCAGCGCCCTTTTGCCAAGGCAGCGCGGGTCGGTGGAAGTGCTCGTGTCAAGGCCGGCAGGTTGAGGCTTGAGGTGTCGCGGTTCTATGGGAGATGCCCTCAACATGACGGAATATCAAACCCGATCTGCAGGCCCAAATCCCTGAGCAGCCGCAATTCACAGGTCTAAGCTAATATTTTGAACTTGTATAAAACCATAAGTCTAAGCCTCTAAGCTGCAGGGCTACCTCCGCCTTGACCCACAGCCTTGAAGGCGGCGCGGGTGGCCGGCGCTTTCGGGACCCAGTTCAGCGTTAGCTTCCGTGGCGAACCTGGGTCACAATCGTTACGACCCAGGTTGCCTTTGACTCTTGTTTACAAGGGGGCCTTTGACCCCAACCGGCTCAGGATGTGTGGTTCTCACATTACAAGGTTTCAGAGCAGGAGGCTTTACATCTCAAGGTCTCTAGGCATATTGTGAATTGTGAAAGACTTTGGTTTCGGTTTGCACTTTGGGTTTTGGAGCTTCCGGCCTGAGGGTTTTCAGGTTTTGGAGTTTGGGATCTGGGGTTGGGGGCATTGTGGTCTTGGCTCTAGGTTTCAAACTTTGGGCACCAGCCGCAGAAAGATGGACACCGACAAAAAAGCCTCCCAAGCCTTCAAACACCTCGCAGTAAGGGCCCTCAGGACAAGGGCAGTAATCGAAGTCCTACTTAGCCGATGTCCAAAGATGCGAAACCGACAATCGTTCATTGAAACCGCTACTAACCCCTGAACTGCTCCACCGCCGGATCCCCATAGAAGGCAAATTGTAAATGGGTGTGCGGATCATCTGGGACCCTTGTCAGAAGCGCCGTGGAGTTGGTGACAGGTCAGCTTGCTTGGCTTTCCGGCTCCGTACGACAGCCAATCCCATACGCAACCATCCACACATTGAGACCCGGTTCAGAATCGACCAGCAGCCCAAGGCAGAAACCCAAAAATGAAGCACGGACACCGGCGCAAGGCCAAAGCAGTGCTGCCGGTGACTGGATGCCTTCGTCAGGCCAACAGNGAAGCACGGACACCGGCGCAAGGCCAAAGCAGTGCTGCCGGTGACTGGATGCCTTCGTCAGGCCAACAGGGTGTCAGGTCTCACAAACCGAACGACATCCGGTGAACCGCACACTGCAAGTGCAGGATGTATATAGTATACTGTCTTATGGAGGAACAGGATGAAAAACCTATCTATCTAACTGTATCAAATTATCTACCTGATGTACACAGATCTGACCGCTGACATTCTCGTGAAAAAGTAGCAGGGCTCAAATCGGGACCGTATTTTTGCAAGTTCGTTGGTTGAAGCTCTGGGATGGGGTTTCGCCTTCAAGTGAAAGGCTCTCAGGGTTTGCAGCGATTTGCACTTGGGACGGAGTGGGGCCTGTTCTACAACTATGCCCTCAGAGACCACCCCGCAGGAGGGGACCTCGTAACTCCGGTGAGCTGAGTTTTTTTCTGAGCGCCAGTGGCCCCTCGTGAAGACTGAATCTTTAGCCGACTTTAGCCTTTCTTTAGCCGACTTTAGCCTTTGCGCCAAATTTAGATGTTCAAAGCACCTTGCAACACCTTTCGTTTGACTGCACTTCTGTCACTTCGGTTCACATGCCGGGGGCAAAGGGGCCCTCCCATGAATTATCGTGCAAAATCTGCACTTTGTGCATATACTCCACCAACTGCTGGTTCTCATGAACGGCTTGGAGCAGCTCGTGCTCTTGTTTAAGCACACAAACCTCGACAAGCTTGGCTTGAGCTTGCTCAACATGCCCACGTCGCTCCAAGCGAGCAGCTTGCTGTTGAATTGCACTGATCATCCTCGCCCTTGCTAGGCCAGCAGCATCCAGCCTTTTCCCAAGCATTTGGTTACCTGTCAAGTGCCCCAGCTCTGTGTGGACTTGGGCCGCAGTGTCCGGTGTTAAGCCTAGAACCAACTTTGCTTGGTCTGCTTTACGTAACAGTCCAGCGGCCAGGAGGTGTTGCAGTATTGCCTGGCAAGCGGTCAGGCTGCAAACGCAAAGCCTGTGCATCGATTCTCTCGACTTCGCAAGTCTGGCATCTTTGCCTAAGCTTCGGGCCAAAAACGCGCGAAGACACTTTAGGACTCGAGGGTGCTTTTGATCGATCCGTAGAACCAGCGAGGCTCCTCCACGATGCTGGTGGATGTAGCCCTCTGCATCGAAGAAGCCAGCAAAATACTCCCAGCTGCACGGACCAGTCGCGTCAGAATCGTGATCCTTCAGCGCACGCAGCTCGGCCGCGCACTCCTCTCTGCGAGACCTCGCCTCAGGCCACTCGACAGCCAGCAACAGCTGCTGCTGCTTGGTGATGCTGTGTGGTGCCAAGAGCTGAGCTGCATTTCGGGCTGACTGGCCACGTGCCGCCCACCGAAGAAGGGGTTTCCGTAGGCCCATGACACTCCCAGCACGCGTGATGCTTCCCCCAAACGTCTCATGAAACAGCATCAGAACCTCGGCCTGGTCGAAGGACTGCACCACCTGCAAGCAGCACCCTGACAGGCTTGACTCACAAGTAACACAGCCATCCCCATCGAAGAAGCCGGCCAAGTAGGCCAGCACGGGTTCAGACTGTTCAGATGGCAAACGCTTCAATTCCCTGCTCTCTGCTCGCAATGGCAGGCTGTAGCTTCGCCCGCTCGACGAGAATAACTTCAGAATGGGCCAAGGAGACTTGCTCAGCTGTGCGCGGAGCTGCTTGGTTTGCATCTGCACTTGCTTCATAGTATCAAATGCTTCCGCGCAGAAACTGCAGCGCGCGTCTGTGTTAAGCCTTTCTGGGCCTACCAGGGTCTGGCCGCGACTGACCCAAAACGCCTGTGTCCGCAAGCCAACCGCCCACGCTGCTGGCCTTCTCGCATGCAGAGCCTGTGGCAACAGAACATGGCTGCATAATGCTATCATTCCATCTGATTCGCGGACTCCAGCCAAGGACGCACACCAGCTGACCACGAGCCAAACAAAGGCTGCGGCATGGCATATGGCCATTAAGTTCGAAGCCTCGAAGCTTTCTGCCTTTCACTTTGGGTGGATGCACCTGTCTTGTGGTGTTTGCCAGCCTGTTGCAACTGCCCGGACCTGTCAACGCCAATTTTCAAGCCTGAAACGTCCCGAAGAGCCTGCGAGCTCGTCCTGTCAGGCTCTTAACTCTTGACTGTAGCAGAATGCCGTTCTGTCATGTCCTATCGGGGTTTTGCACTCAAATGACGGATTCAACTCTGAACGGGCCTGATGGGACATGTCAGCTTCCATCTGCCTCCACAAGGGTGAAGCCTCCTAAAGTTACCCCATTTTCGAAACAACAATTGAAGTTCGAAACCGCAGACCGAAGACCGACACATCGAAACGCCACACCCTGATTCTGTAAACCCTTCCCGCCAGCCGGCCTCAGCTGCAGCTGCGAGCGATTCTTTGCACTCCGCTGCGCGAGCAAACCTCTGAGTGCACAGTCTCGCGGATGGGACGTTGAAGCGTTGGAGGTCCCCAGGCCTGTTAGGATCGACAGCGTTAAGGTTCGGATGTCGTCGGAGTCGTGTATTGGGGAAGCGACTTCTGGATGGAGGGTTCTTCACCTGGGAAGCAATTCTAATTCGAGAAAACGTGACTGTGACATTTGAAGTCGATGCTTCAACCTGAAAGTACAAAACCACAATCCCAAACCATAGACGTTTCAACCAAACCCCGGAAAGCTGAACCTGGACGCCTTGACAGCTATGCGTCTGGAACGTAAGACCTCAAAATGCTGGAACCCAAGACAGCAGCACAGTAGCGTCGGAGAGGGATTCTGGAGCTTCTCACAAAGACACACGAACTCAAACCTCAAGCCCGATCACGAATCCAATGTGAATCTAGTTACTTCAATCCGCACAAGGAGCCACACTCTACAACTCCGTGCCTGGCACAACTCCCAAATCGTCTTGCCAAAACCACGGCAGACTTGCCCCACCCCACTCTGGCGAGCTGCACTTCCACTCCAGCTCCCCGCCACACGTTCGGCGGCACGCAGATCGCCGGGACGAGAAGCATGGAAAGAAAGCGGGCAGTCCTTCTGCTGTTGAGTGGGGGTTTAATTATTGGACTTGGCCACGTCGCAGAAGTTTTTTGGTGCCTCCAGTCTCGGGCTTGGGCTTTCCGAGGGCCGGAGAGGGTTTGCTGGGCTGGGCCTTGTCACAACAGAAAGCTCTTGAAATAGCTCACGCGGGCATGCAGCCAATAACTGGCGGAGGTTGGCGATGCTACCTGCTACGACGGAACACAAGATGAGATGATTTAGTCTTAGTAGAACACGTCTTGAGCCTCAGAAGAAATGAACACCCCCAAACCACAGCTGTTCTGCAGCAGCGTCCTTCGCAGATCACAGTACGATCATGCGCATCTTCATCAGCATCTTCGGGATCTGTTCCCACATGATGCTCGAAGGCAAGGATGAATACCGGGAGCAACTCACAAAGGCTTTGGGCAAAGCAGCTGCAAGACGAACTTGCATCAGCTTGCGACAGGTTTGTTCGGGCAGACCCTCCGTGCAAAGACTACCAGATCGGAACGGATAGCTCCAGCCATGAAACGCAGAGCACCTTCTCAAGACCAGGCTAAAGGAGATGGTTAGTTGAACACTTTTGCTTTCGAAAGGTCGACCCGAAGCTCCAACATCCTTCGCTCAACTGCCCCCAGGTCTCCAAAAATTCTGTGGTTGTAAACCCTTCACCCCAACGATCGCAAGGCCTTCCGATGGTGCCTTCCTGCAAGTCTTGAATCCTCAAAGGATCTAGAGCCGATGCTGGAACCCACGCTCTAAGCAGAAGGATGCCTGAGGGCTAACCTTAGAGACCCGGACCCCGAAATCCTGAAGATCACTTTACGCCCCAAAGCTGTAGCGGTTTGCCCCAACAGAGCCCATGGGCCATGAAAAGGGCGAACTCTAGAGGAACCCCGGGGCTGAGCCACCTCCTGCAGGCCCACAAAGCTGGAACAAGCCCTAGACTGAATTGAACCCAAGAAACTGGGCTTTTAAGAAACAAGGGAGAAAAAAGCATAAACTTGTATTTCATAGTGGCTCCTTTAAGAAAAAAGTATTAAAGGATGGGACTCCAAAGCCCAGGAAAATCTCGTCCCAATCCTCCGGCTCTCAGGACCTGCTGCTCCTTCGTCAGCTTCCCTAGGAACGGGTCCCAAGGGACCAAAAAACGGTGGCGGTCACAGGCACAGCTTCAGGCAACCGGGAGTTGCATGGTCTGAAGGTCATGTGAAGAATGCGCAGGCTAACACATTGAGAAATCTTGCGGTAAAAGGGACGTCAATGCAAGAAGCTCGGCAGGGCAATGACAATTGAAAGAACGGCCCTGCACAGATTCTAGTATGCTGTGGATGGTAGCTCTGGGAACTGAGCGCTGCCTCATCGTACATCTTTCTTAGTGCCGAAAACATAGGAAGCCACACAAAAATTGTCATACACCTTAGTGAGCCCAGTGCCGAAAGCAAAATGCGCACACATACATCCTAGCGTTCCGAGCGCGAAGAAAAGAAAGAAAGGAATAGCCGGGAGGCTTTTTGCTTTTCATCAAGCGGGCCTCTACGAAGGCATAGAACGACTCCCTGTAGGCCCTTGCTACACGGAACGTCGCAGGGAACATGCTCTTTCAAAGACTTGGGACGATTCTCGTGGCTGCGATAGCTGCAGCGAAATGTGCGATGCAGCACCATGGACAGATGCGCATTCGCAACAAAAAGTTGGCATGGACCAACAACCTTCCGCTATGGTAATTACTTGCAGTCCTACTCAAGAAGGTACTTAGCGATAACCCTACCATCAACCTCTAAATAAACTCGCCAGGCCCTCTAGCTAAAACAGAGACCTCAGCGCCCGAACTCTAACTGCGGAAGCCCCAGGCACCGAGCAGTCACGCGAACCACCTCAGAAAGGAGACTTGGGAAGCCAGAGAACCCAATACGCCCGGGATAGGGGGGTTCTGCAAAGCAAGGTGTTCATTCACAAAGCGCGGGAGTCCAAACTTGACGGACCCCTTGCCGAGCCCCCTGCCATGGGCTCGAGCCGTCACGGAAGTCCTAGAGCGGAGAGCTTAGTTTGGGGCCCGACCCTAAATCCTCGCTCAAGGCTTCGGGGTTGGACTATCACGGTTTGGATCATACGTTTGAGCGTCAGAAGCACAGCAGTTGCGCAAGGCTCACAAGGACTGCGAAAAGACCAGCATCCTTGACCCACCAGAAACAGTAACCTGCGTCCCAGAACACCAGGCGATATAGAGCCTGAGCCCGAGAACCGCGAGCCCAACAAGCCCGAATCCGATTACAAACAGCTCGAGCAGCTCTCCACCAGAAACCCCGCAAAGCAGTAAACAAGTGACCTCCCCAAACCCTGGAGCATCCCTGACATCCCTGAATCCCGAAACCGATGGACCCTACTTGGAGGTTCATGGGTAGTTGTAAGTGGAGTTACAAGCAGGGTAACCATAATTACAACCCATATTCGGGGATTTGTAAGCCAACTTACAACTACCGATGAACCTCCAAGTAGGCCCTAAATCCTATACCCTTATAGAATCCCTATAGATCCCTTTAAAGGGACCCTTAAAGGAACGCTTATAGCTACCCATGAACCTCCAAGTAGGGTCCGCAGGTTTCGGGATTCAGGGATGTGAAGAGCTCCAGGGTTTGGGGAGGTCACTGGTGTACTGCTTACTATTGCTCAGACCCCCGGGAGGATCTAAAAAGTAGATCCCCTAATTTGGGACCCTAGCTACTAAAGGGGACTTTCTGCGTACTATTGTGGGTGAACCTCCAGGTCTGGGAGTTTCCGAAAATAGGGGTCCCTAAGATAGTACCCTAAATAGTAGTAGGATCCTTATTGCAAGGACCCCAAAATAAGGTAGCCCTCATTGTCGGAAACCCCCAAATAACCCTAAACCCTTTATGGAACCCTTGTAGATCCCTTTAAGGTACCCCTCATTTTCGGAACCTCCCAAGTAGGGACCCCAACTCTTCGAGGACTGGTCCTCCTCCGTCCAGGGCGCCAGTCGGACCTGGCAAAGCCGCAGAAACTCCGAAACCCCACGGCTTGGGTCTCAGGGCTTTTATTTAACAGCTTTATAGGGTAATTTCATGAAAACGATATCATTTACTTACTAGTTTTATATGGTAATTTCATAACCATATCATTTAGGATATGGGATATATGTTTCATATTTGGTAGTTTGGGCTTTGATTTTGGGGTTCACTCTGTCGGCAGGGCATTTGAAGTATCAGGCTCAGGGGTTAGGATCACGGGGTCGGGTTTCAATTGTGGGTAAGCTTTCCGTTCAAGGTTCAAGGCCTTGGCCTTCAAGTGTAGGGTCTCCGGGTTGTGGGATAAGTGTTCACTTCTCGGCTCTCGGGGTTTGGCAGGTTTAAGGCTTCTGGTGTGGGTTTCGAGATTCAGGAGTTTACGGTCTCGCGGTCTCGAGGTGGGGTCGAGGCGAATGTCATCAGGACTGCAGTCCTTCGCGTGAGACAAGAAGGCCAGGGCGGCTCTACACGCAGCCACTTGTCCTTCCTCCGTACTTCCTTTAACGTATCGCAGTCGCCTGCTGCTAAGCAGCAGCACGTCTCAGCACTAGGCCCTGCTACCACTGCCAAGCTCCCGCAGGCACTGGCCCAGACCACCAGCACCAGCAGAAGGAGACTCCACCAAGCGGCCCATTGCACTTTCCTTCTCGCACGCGCTGCGAGTGGAAGCTCGGCCCAGCCGCCTGGAGCTCCCACTGGTCTCGTTGACGTTTAGGGCATAGGGGGAGCCAAGAAGAAGCGAGGCGAGGCGCTCACCGCGAGGCTTTAGAGTCTTTGCGTCTTGAGTTTGCGTGTTTGGGGCAGGCGTCGTGATGCACTGCGAGCTGGTGGCGTCTGCGAAGAAATCCCCACATCTAGGTTGCAAGCTGGAGGCTCTCGACCAAACTGAAGTTTCTAGTCGAGGGCTTCGGTAGGACATCTTGAACCCTAGGAAAACCAAAAGACGGAAAGACGGAAACCTACAACCCGACGGTGAACCTCCTCCGATTCGGGGCTTCCGGCTTCAAACGTTGGGGTTTCGGGGTGCAGGGCTGAGACCTTGAGGCCCAGAGCTGCGGGGCTTCGGGCTCGAGGTCTTCAACTCCCGAGAGATACACTGCAAAAAACACTAGGTGGGCTTTTAAAGCTTTTGAAAAATATTAGTAATTAAGATCCTCTTAGGCCCAATAAGGGAAAATATAAAATGTCCCAAAGCCCTACCTAGAACATAAAACAACATTTGAGCCCAGGGAGAGGTGCCTTTTTGGAGCCTGAAAAGCCTAGCCGTAGGTTTTAGAATTCAAAGTCTGGTGCTTCGGGTGGTTTGTTGGGTAGAGTTTAGACTTGGGGGGCCACTACAGTATTGGAGGTTTGACTTCGGCTCTTACTTTAGGTGCTGGAAGAGTTGTTGGCTAGTTCTTCCACTAGTTCAAAAGCCTAAACACTAGACACCAATCCTGCAAACCAGAACAAAGCCGCCTAAACGCCCAAACCCCCAACCCCAAAACTCCTAAACTGCGTCAACGTCTAGGAGGCAGTCGTTCAACCGCAGACCTGACCCCGACGCGAGTGAGCGCCTTTTTGCGAAGGCAGTGCTGGTCAGTGGCTGTTCTTTTCAAGGCCGGCGGGCAGAAAGAATTCAACATGACCGTAATTGGATCGAAGCCCTGCAGTCCCAAACTCCGAGCTCGTAGATAAACTCCCAATGCTAGGCTGCAGGGCTTCCGGGCCGTCGCTACGAGGACCCAGGGCCAATTCAGCATTACCATCAGTGGCGAACCTTGTACAGCCAGGTGTTCGTTTGAACTTGGGTTCGAGTCTTGTAGAAAACGATGTCCTGATTTGATGAAAGTACAGGGTTCTGAGCGGATTTAGAGATTCGAGGTTGTACGATGGGGGCATGAGCCGATGGCTGTTTCATGACTTGCGGGTTGATGCCAGTGGCTGTGGCGTTTGCAGCGTAGGATCTGAATCCTTCGGGCTTCAGGGCTCGCAGGCTCTTGACTTTGGAGTTTAGGGAGTCCTGGTTATGGCGTTTAATGGTGTGGCTGAAAGGTGGACGTTGTCAACGAAGCCGAAGCCCTAACATACCCGACGAAACGGATCTGAGGACCATGTCGGCGTACATACAGAGAAGCTTTGCAGAGGCTCGGAGCACCGAAGTCGCCGAAACCCCTCAAAATGACCCGAAGGATCTCCCCAGTAGGCTCCTGCTTCAATATGGGTGCGACGATGAGTGCGGGGGGGGGGTGGAAACTTCAATATTTCAGGACCATCTAGGATCCTTATCATGAGCACCATTAGCAGGGTATCATTGCTTTCGAAGCTCTTTTCGTGAGCACCGCAAGCTAGGTCAGGTCCTCACAGCTAGCTTGGTTGGCTTTCTGGGTATATAGGCATTTTGTGACCAGGCTCCTGGGTCACGGTATGGCATTTGGGGGTCAGGGGTTGCTCTGCGTCACGTTGGCATGTTTAACATCTCGTGCCCTGAACCATCCTTAGTATATAAAACCCGGAAACCCTCTTCCATGTGCGCACCTGCAACCTTCAGACCAAGCTTAGAATCGAGTGTTCTTATCGGGGTATGTGTATATTTACATATATCTATATATATACAGACGGTAATTACTATAGATGCAGTACCTCTACGGAGGCTCTGATTTGCCCCTGGCAGGAACTGCACCCAATAAACGCCCGGACACCGGCGCAAGGCCAAAGCAGTGCTGCCGCTTCGAAGCGAAGAACAAGTGGCTGGATGCCTTCGGAGTCAACAGAGGTTTCAATCGGAGCCTGTTTCGCAAATTTGCACAATGCAAGGTGCTATTGAGGTATATGCGTTTATCTTGAGCTAATTGTTGTGGGTCTCTAAGGTTCAATGTTTGAAGCTCAGGGCTGAGAGTTTCAGGTTCAGGTCAGGGGCTCCATCAGAATTGTGGGGCATCGGAACGACAAGGATTGCAGTCCATGACCAAGCCCTCGAGATTACGCGGGGAAGCAGAGCAAGAACATGGGCCTTCGGCTCTCTCCTGACTCCGCCATGGCGAAGCATCTTCTTACCTAGTCGCCTCCTGGCCTCTACGACTCTTCGCCTCAAGCCCAAACCTTAGCTACGTGCCCGAAATTTCCTCAGACTTCCGTCTGCATCCATTCACATTCCACAGGCGCAGGGGCCTCCCCACGAATTATCGTGCAAGCTCCGCAGTTTGCTCATGTACTCTAACAACTGCTGATTCTCATGAACAGCTTTGAGGAGCACGTGCTCTCGCTGGCGCACCTCAACCTCGACAAACTTGGCTCTAGCTTGCTCGACATGCCCACCTCGTTCCAAGCGAGCAGCTTGGTTTCGAGTTGCACTGATCTTCCTTGCCCTTGCTCGGCCAGCAGCATCCAGCCTTTTCCCAAACATTTGGTTCCCTGTCAAGTGCCCCAGCTCAGCGTGGACTTGGGCCGCAGTCTCCGTCGTCAAACCCAAAACCAGCTTTGCTTGCTTTGCTTTGCGCAACAGTCCAGCGGCCAAGAGGTGCTGCAATATTTCCTTGCAAGAGGTCAGACCCCAAACCCTAAGCAGGTGTGCAGATCCTGCCGTCGCAAGCGTGGCATCTTTGCCTAAGCTTCGAGCTAAAAACTGGCGAAGGCACTCCAGGACACGAGGATGCTTTTGCTTAACTTGCAGAACCAGCGAGGCTCCTCCGTGCTGCTGCTGGATGCAGCCCTCGGCATCGAAAAAACCAGCGAAGTACTCCCAGCTGCACGGACCAGCAACCGCCGAGTCGTACTTCTTGAGGGCGCGCAGCTCGGTCTTGCGCTCCTCTCTGCAAGAACTCGCATCGGGCCACTCGGCCGCCAGCAACAGCTGCTGCTGCTTGGTGATGCTGTGTGGTGCCAAGAGCTGAGCTGCATTTCGGGCTGACTGGCCACATGCCCGCCACTGAAGAGCCGGCTTCCACAAGCCCAGGCCGCGGTTTTGCAGCGTGATGCTCCCCCGAAACCATTCATAGAAGAGCATGAGGACCTCGGCCTGGTCGAAGGATTGTCCTATTGACAAGTAGCACCCAGACAATCCTGATGCACAACTAACACAGCCATCCCCATCGAAGAAGCCGGCCAAGTAGGCCAGCACGGGTTCAGATGGCAAACGCTTCAGATCTCTGCTCTCGGCTCGCAATGGCAGGCTGCAGGTTTGCCCATTCGCCCAGAAGTATTTCAGAATAGGCCAAGGGGACTTGCTCAGCTTAATGCAGAGTTGCTTGTTCTTCGCCTGCACTTCCTTTAACGTATCAGACGCTTCCGCGCGTAACACGGAGCACACGTCGGCGTTGAATCTAGTTGGGGCTACCAGGCTCTTGCTGCCCCTCTCTCGGAATGCAGATGTCAGCAAGCCTCCCTTCCACCAGGCGGCCCACCCTGGGTGCCTTCTCGCATGCACAGCCTTCGGCAACAGAACTTGGATGCCGAAAGCTTTCATTCCGTCTCATTTGTGAATACAGAGTCCGGCAGAAGACGCACCACCAGCTGGCCACGAAGCGAAAAGGGTTGCAAGCCAGTTGCGTTTGCCCACCACTCGCGATCCCCCGTTTTGAAGAACGCATCCCTTGACGTCAAGAATGAACTTGTAAGTTCGTCCTCTCTAGCTCCTGACTCTAACGGAATAGTGTTCTGTTGTAACAACGTATCCAACGTGAAGGGGTCCATTGGCGCATCTCGGCTTCGAGCCCTAACACCCAGACTCCACCGCTCCCCATACGGGAATTTTAACGGATCTCTGAAGCTCGACACCGCTACCCGAAAGACCGAGACCTCCAAGCACCATGCCCTGACTCTGAAGCCCTTCCGGCAAGCCGGCCTCAGCTGCGAGCGAAATTCTGCACTCTTCTGCGCGAGCGAACCTGAGTTTGCAATCTGCGGTGATGGCTGTGTCGGGTCTTAGAGGGTTCACAGGCCTGTAAGACCTACATGGTCTAGGATGGTGTCGGACATATATAGGTTTCCGGTCTCGCGAGTGTTGGGATTGGGATGTCGCGGTTCGTGCACTTGGGCTTTTGAGAAGTTTCGCTTCTTCGTCGACGGCTCTTTGTCTAGAGAGTCTCGAAAGACTTTGCGGTCGAGAAAACCTTGACTTGAACTCTGAAGCTTAAGCCGGCAAGCAATTCCCGGGGCCAAAAACCTTGCAACCTAAACCCTGGAAGTTAAACCTCGGTGCCCTGACACCTAGCCCCACCTTCTCTCCTTGCTCCCTTGTCCCTTCAATGTCCCCTGAAGTTTGCCAACTACCCTGGCAAATCAACCCTCAACCTGCTAGGCTGTTGGCGTTTTTCTTTAGCCACCTATTCACCTATTTCTGTGAAAAAAATATTACCCTCGAAAACTGCGCCCCGTTTCCCAGGAACGTCGCAAGCATTGCTTTCGGAGATGAGTTTTGAAGCAGGATTTCCCGACACTCACCCACTGTCAACCCCGATCTCAAATCATTGCAAATTTAGGTCAACCTGCCCAAAGAAACACGCCCGAGCCTCAAACCCATAACGAAATTCCCTTTGCAACTGCGCCCTTATGACTCCGAAATCCTTTTCCAAAAATCCCAGCAGACTTCCTCCAACCCCCCCGTTGCGGCGGCGCGCCGCACTTCCACTCCAGCTCCCAGCCGCACTTTCGGCGGCACAGAGATCGCCGGGCAAGAAGCATAGAGGAAAGTGGCCACCAATCCTTTTGCTCTCCAGCTGGGCTTCATTGCTGGGGGGTCTTAGATTCCTCTTCTTGGGGATGGGCTTGCACGGTTGAGCTTTGTATTTGGGGTGGTGTGGGCCACTCAAACCCCATTTCTTTCGGCCACTGCGCGAATATCTGGATCGCTTCTGTTCACCATGCTGGCTGCAGCTGTATGTAGTGCTGCACTAAGGCAGCGGAAGTGCATAAACAACACCGGTCTCAAGCTGCGGCGCTTCGGATTTGGTGATGGTCGTGGCATTTCAAGACTTTGGTTGGGCCTTGGAGATTGAAGTTCCGGGATTAAGCCGCATAGGCCCTCAGGGTGCGGCGCTGCACGTCTAGTTGGGTAGACACCGGCTTTCGTTGTGAAGGCTGAAGACAACTGCCGGATGCCGACGGGCTTTGGCCAAGATGGCTTGCTAGTTTAGACCTTATCCTCGAGCTGAACTTTTGAACCTGTCAGGCTTCAATTCAATTCGATGTCTGGCCGACGTTGAGAGTGCTGCTTCAAAACGCAAAATTCATTGATATACGCTCACATGATTTAAGCACCGAGAACAGATGAATACCCCTAACAATTCTGCAGCACGGTCCTTCGCAAGAAGGAAGCAAGGTCACAGTATAGATCCCGAAGATGCTGATGAAGATGCGCATGATCGTATACGATCATGCGCATCTTCATCAGCATCTTCGGGATCTGTTCCCACATGCTGCTCAAAGACAGGGAGGAATCGCAGGACAAACTCACGAAGGCTTTGAGCAACGCAGCTGCAAGTAGAACTGGCGTGAGCTTGCGAACCTGTCGCACTACACCTTCCATGACCAGAAATTCCCAGCCATGAACACCAGAGCATCTTCCCAAAACAATGCCCAAAAACAAGCGCGGTAACCGAAGCTCCAAATTCCAAAATTTCGGCATGCTGAATGAAGGAACCTGATATCTTTTGACAACTCGACACCCAGGGCTCAAAAGTCCTGATCTCAAGCCCCGGCATGTCTCAAAGCTCTGAGGATCCTTCAACTCAATATGACATCTCGGTAAACCCTTTGAACCAATTCTACGTTTCAAGCGCGATTTTCTGAAATCATGGCTTCCAAGAGCCCTCACCTGCTGCGTTTCCGTCAGCTCCACATGCGCCAAGGCCAAGCTGTTGGGAGCGGGCCTTTGCATAAGGCTAAGGATTTAGGAGGGCTGTTTAGGGATGTCTAAGGCTTAAAGCTTAGATCCCACAGGCTTCATGGCTTTGGGTTCGCGTGAATTAACTAGGAGGCTCTACATGACGCATGAACAAGATTAGTTGTGGACCACAACTTGTGGTTCTCGTTTCTTTTCGACTCCATTTGTTTGCAACCAGATCCTGTGTGTTGGCCCTCGGTTGTAGTAAGTATTCAATGGGATTCAAGGTTGAGGGTTCAGGATCTCGCAGCTCTGCCTTGCCTGATCTGTCGCAGCTTCTCACAGAAACCCCACGACATGCGATAGAAAGCCGATACAATCCTCCCAAAACCCCAAAGAAACCCACACTCCAAATTCTCGAGGCAACCCCTAAGCCCCTGGGTCTACACTTAGGTGCCGGCCCTTTCAGCACGGAGCCGTTCTCATCGTACTGGGAACCATGGCAAGGGCACCTGTCACAGTCGAAAAGGGGCGAGTTATGCCCAAAAAGAGCTTTTTCGTGGGTTGGATACATGGCCCTGCCACCAAAAACGACCGATAGTGCCGAGAATTACATCCTGCCATCGTTATAGGCGCATTCCTGACTACTGGGCGTCCAGCTTCGAGCCTAGAGCCGCCGAGCTTCGGACTTCGGGCCTCATAATTCCTGCTTCGGCTTCAGGTCCGGGGATTTTCGTTGCTTTAAGGCTCCTTTCTCCCCGGCAGAGACGAAATGGGTCTGGGGATCCAGGGCTTGGTGCTGAGGGTTAGGCTTCCGATTTGGGGCCTGAGCCCGAACCACTGGAAGACCTTGCAGCATAAGCAGCCACAGGCACACGAACTTGTTGCCGACTCTGTTCCAACTGGCCAGACAGCCCAGATGTGTGCACCTGGGTATTCGAAGCATTCGGACCCTCTGAATCGGGACTTACAGCAAGGGGCTCTGTGACTGTCATGAGGATGGCGATGGTGGTGGTGATGCTGACCAAGCTCAGTGTGCTCATGACCGTGATCGTCATGTTCACCTTCATCCTCTGCATCTTCATCATCGTCATGACCGTCGTTGGCGTCACCATCACCATGATCATAAGATATGGCTTCCGTCCTGAGAGTGCTCGGGATGCACAGCGTGAGGTATGACTGTGGTTTGGGCATCCAGGGCTGTGAATCTCGGATTGGAGTCTAGGACCGGATTGAAGCGTTGGGCTTGCGGAGTTTCATGGTGTACTGTGTAGTACGGACAGAGGAGTTCATCCGTGATGGATTCGCCCTTCATACACTTACTTCGAAGTCAGTCTCCCTCGAATCTGCGGCCACGCTGCTCTGCTTTCAGCGCGAAGTTCCGGATGGCACCCCCATCCTGGTGACTTCTAGGGCCTCTAGGGTGCTGTCGGTCGGACGTCTGCCAGACGGTGCTATGACCCTTCTGCCGGATCCCGTATTTGGGTATGGCTGATGCAACACATCTCGCACACGGAGCACTTACCCACTTTGTCTATGCCGACCACATCGCTCAAAGTATCCTCAAAAGCGCTTCTCCGAAAGCCTGCCCAGCGAAGAAGCAGAAATGCGGAGATCTCGCAGAATGAAACCGGGAAGATAACTCAATAGCACGATGCGATCCGATGGAACGGAACGTGCAAGAACCAAGCATTTCGTCAGAGAAGGAAACAGAACCAGCCAAGGTAATACCAAAAGCAAGAGCAATGAACGAAACGACGAGTAGCAATGGTATTGGACTTGAATATGTAGCACAGGAGCTTGCGATGAGAGCAGCAATAGCAGCAGCAATGATAACAACAAGTCAGACCAGCTGCAGCAGTTGTTAGACCAACTAATGGCGCTACAGTAGCTGACTCCCAACAAGGTTCCCGACACTGGCCTTCCCCGGGAGGAGGAAGTAGGCTTCGCCTTCATGTCGGCTCGGCTAGCATTGTGGCGTTGACTACTTGGAGGTTCATGGGTAGTTATAAGTGGGGTTATAAGTAGGGTAACCATAACTATAACCCATATTAGGGGACTTATAACCCCACTTATAACCACCCATGAACCTCCAAGTAGGCCCTACCCTAAACCCTATACCCTTATAGAATCCCTATAGATCCCTTAAAGGGACCCTTAAAGGAACCCATATAGCTACCCATGAACCTCCAAGTAGGGTTTAAGGAGTCTGAAGTTTCGGGATGCTCGGACGAATAAGGCTGCTGGACCACCATTACCTCTCTTCTTCAACAACCGGGCCCCAAAAAGTTCAAACTTTCCCGGCCCCCCCCCCCCCCCCCCCCNCCCACCGCCGCTGAAGAGCCTCGGAGGCCGAGCACCAGATCCGGCTGGCCCTTGGCGGACTTCACCCAGCTCGCCACCTGGGCGGAGAAGGGCTCCGATTTAGAGCTGTACCAGAGCGGTTGCGACAAAAGGGTTCTAGAAGCGTTCTTCAAGAGTAAGGCTTTTTGTACGGGACTTATGAAGCTTTAGGGATGCTTCTTCGTCCTGGGTGACATGGATCGCATGGCATTTCAGGATTTCAAGGGTGTGGGAAATGTTTAAGTTGGGTTGGTCTTCAGGGTTTGATGGATTCTTTCAGGATTTGGGTTGCATTTGTTCGCTTTCAAGGCGTCGTGCTGAGCACCTTTCCGTTTGTGGAGTTGCGGAGGGGTCTGGAGCTTTAGACTTTGACGTTCAAGGGGAGCTCTCCTTGCTTGGGGTTGCGTGCGGAGGCTTGAGGGCCTTGCTCACGGTGTCGAGTCTCATGGATATGCGGCTGTGAGTGTGCGAGGAACTTGCTACGACAAAGCCGGCGAACTGAGCTCCGAACGTCCACCTGCTGCCAGTTCTTGTCCTGGGCCTCGGAAGGTATAGTAACCCTTTTGAGCGACCCTCAAAACCCCCTATAGTAGCCTTGTGGTATTTCGGGCTTTAAGGTCCAAGTTAGGGTAGTCTCGAAGCACGAGGCTGCGGCTGTGGGATGTCAAGCTTAAGGACAAGGTTACGCTTTAGGCTTTGGGGTTGAGGTGGTGACCCGCATAGAGAGCCATGTCTCCACAACCAGCGTGGTGCACCCAAAACCCTCAAGCAGAAACCCTGCGAACTGTAAACCTTCAGCTCAAGATCCCTATCTTCAGATCCTAAACTGCAGGCCGCAGAGAACTACCCAACTTCTCTCTCTCTCCCTCCCTCTCTCTCTCTCTCTCTCTCGATCCGAAACCTAGACTACAAAAGCCAGTTCCTCCGAGGCCCCAGCGATGACGGGCTTCGGGGGCTTGTTCATGATCAGCGCCCCTGGGATACGATCCGTTTTGCTCTCAAGCCTTACAGGGCCTGTGTAGATGGGGGACTCAGAAGACATCGCATCGGCGCAGCTCGAAATTGTGGAACACGACCTCATGATGCAACTATTATCGGTATTGGCATTATTTGTATTTTTGAAACCTTTCGAACTTTTCCAACCCCGCAACCGACAAACCCAAATCCTGAGAAATGGCAACCCAGCCCCGAAGCTGAAACCCTAAGCGCAGAACCCCTGAAGCTGCAAACCTCGACCTACAACAACGAACCGTAGAGCTCATAAAAGCTGGAAAATCATAAGCAGCACAAGGTTGGCTTTTTAATGCCTTTGAAGAATACTCGCACATATGATCCTCTAAGATCCAAGAAGGGAAGAATCCAAAATGTCCCAAAAGGCCTACCCAGACCATTGGGCCACCGGCGACAACGAGCAACCAAAGCCCTGATCCAAGGCTCGGGCATGCCGGCACCATCCCCTCGGACAAAGCGGCAGTTCTCGTAGCTTGTTTCGCACTTCTAGGTCACTCAAATGACTAAACAAACAAATAAATAAACAAGTCAACAAATATACGACAATGAATAAACGTGTATGTGTATATAGATATATATATATGTATATACTACACAGATAGATAGATTGATTGATTGATTGACTAAAAGATTGGTAGATTGATAGATTGATAGCTGGATAGATACACAGACGGATAGACAGACAGACACACAGATAGATAGGGTCTAGGCACTGTTGAAAAAATTAGGCTTCAGAGTTCAGGGTGCAAATGATTGAATGGCCTGTATCAGTAGAGTTGGGCTATCGGGGTCGAGTGTGCTCTGGATATCTGTGGAGTCTAGGAGCACTCTGGCGATCCTCTTGGGCGCTGCTGGGCAAACTCTGCTAGAGGAACCTCCAGGGCTTTTAGGGCTTCGAGTTTAGGGTCTGCACAGGCCTTTGGCTGGCCGCAGCAGTTCTGCCGGGTTTAAGATTATATGTAAGGCTCCTGTCTGACCTAACTACACCCGACTTTCGAAAAGTTGTATACTAGTTGCATACGATATAGGTTTGACTCGATCTTTCATCAAGCAAGTTCGCCTAGACTTTGCTTTACGTTTGGCAGATCTGGAGGGAACCGCAACAACGACTAAGAGCCCGCTAGCACCCAGATTGCCTAGAAACCTGCTGCGACAAGGTCATGCTAGCCATGCAGGCATTTGACAATGCGGATCATGCACCTTATCGCATTCCAGTCGGGCAGAATTTGTGTCGCTCGCAACCTGCTCCATCGGATTCCTGTTGCGCGCATTGGCGGACCAACATTACATCGCTGTGATCTCTGAGCCCCCTCAGCCTTGAAACTATTTTGTGACTGTGAGGACAAGTGGCGAGAACGGACACAGTGCAGAATCGCAAACAGCGCACAAGGCCATCAATCTGACTGTTCTGTACATACCTCGCTGGTCTTGCAAGTAGTCACTGGAATTGTTTTGCTGCTCTCCGTCGCTGCTCTCTGTCAGCAACAGGCCGGATATCTCAAGTCACCGGCTGCAGCACAGATCTCGCGTAGCTTGTTGGCAAAAAGCCATCCACCAGCCAGATGTGGCTGCGGGTTCGGGACGACGTGGACTGTCAAACGTCTCATGGATTGTCTTCCACGCTGACTCGGGCAAACTGCGATGATCGCCAGTCCAGTTGGCTCTGCATGCCGTGGGGGAGCAAGCAGTCTGCTGAAACTTCTGATGGTCTGCGATGGCTTCGTCACGTTGAACCTCTGAACTTGGAGACGTGGAGGACGGGGCAGTTTGCTGAAACTTCTGATGGATCCTCTCCCACGCCGATGCAGGCAGGCTGCGATGACTGCCACTGCAGTCGGCTCTGCCTCCCATGGCTTCGCCACGTTGAGTCTGTGAACTTGGAGACGTAAAGGACAGGGCAGTTTGCTGAAACTGCTGATGGATTTTCTTCCACGCTGACTCAGGCAGGCTGCGGTGATCCCCTGCACAACTGCCCGCGGCTCTCGTGCCAGGGCCCGCAGCAGCTAGTTTGGCGCAGACCTTCCTAGGTCTCCGTTGGCCAGAAGGATACTTTCCATGGGCTCGGCTGGATGCTAAGATATTCGGCAAGCCCCCTAAACCCGAAACCTTGACCACAGCTTTCATAATTACCAATGCTAGTTTGACGGGGGGGTCCTGATTATAATTACAGTTTTGTATACCCCAAAACCCTAGTCTAACTACCTGCATAAACCCTAAAACATAAGATATTCGGAAACCCTATGTAAAGCACTAAACCCTACACCCTAAAACCCTGGCCACAGGGAGCAAAAAAGATCGCTAAGATAGCCCAAGTCTCTCGCAGGGTTCCAGTGGTGGCTCCGAAGCTCTGGGTACCCTCTTCCTGGGCTCTTGTTAAAGAACTTAATTTAAGTTACCAGAATAAGGATCTATAGCAAATAATATGGCTTCTTTACTATGGTAACTCAAACTAAATCCCACCATAATAGGGACCTATAGTAAATAATTCGGTTTACTTAAGAATGGTAACTCAAACTAAATCCCACCATGATAGGGATCTATAGTAAATGATGTGGTTTCCTTAATATGGTAACACAAAGCAAATCCCTTAACCCCTAAACCCTTATAGATCCCTTAAAGGAACCCTTTACAGATGCCATAAGTTAAATCCCTTAACAAGAGCCCAGCTTCACGAAAGGTCGCGCCCAGGGATCCTCCTTAAGCACCGGCTCAGAGTTCTTGCCTGGGCTTGGAAGTAACCAAGGAGCACAAAAAGCATACCATACGCTTTGATAGCAAAAATTTTGTAGTATATTATTATTAAGACTATTAGTTCGTATGGTTCCTTTTAAGGAACAGGTCCAAACATGAATGTGAAGGTACTCTACTCCGGAGCCCAGTTGCTCAAGGTGACCCAGCCGGTCAGCCCGGTCACCGAATATTCCACGTGTGCTGACTTGGTGCACACCTAGAGGAGACAATTCTGGTCATCTTTCATCTCGCTTCCCCAACCGGTAAAAGGTTTAAGGTTTAGGGTTTAGCCCCCCGGGAAAGGCATAGGTGATATACAATAGACCGGTTTAGGCTTCGTTTAGTCCCCGAAGGCACCTCGTGGATGGTCACGAACATGCCCTCCCTTAGAAGCCCCACGATCTCTGCCTCCTTGCTTTTGGCAGCTCGCACCTTGAGGACCAAACGAAACCAAAAGGCTTGTGGCCTTTATCCCATTCAGGGATTCCCTAAACTCTAAACCCTAAACCCTAAACCCTAAGGTTCAGGATTTAGGGTTTAGGGGTTTGGGCCTTTAGGGTTTAGGGCCTAGGCTCGTTCAGGGCCCCGAAGGTACCGGCACCTTCTAGGGCCCCAAAAAAGCACATAAGCAAAAATTAGGATAGGGATATCCCATATAAACCCCCTTATAATAAAGCCCAATAAGGTAGGGATATCCCCATAAAATGCTTTATGTTTATGTGCTTTTTGGGTCCCTGACCTTCACCTCCTGCACGACTTTGGCCCTACCCGGATGTAGCAACGGCTCCTGCAGATTGCAAGATGGGCCTTACACCCAGAGAGCCCAATACCCCTGAATTAAAGCAATACACCTTAAATTATAAGGGGCTTCATATTGTGATTTAAGCTATATTCCTTAATTTAGGGGTATTGGGCTCTCTGGGTATGTCAAATGCGAAAGGGCTCTTATATAAGAGTCCTTATATGATTAAGAGATCCTTAATCCTACCTTCCTTCTTCCCACCTTCTGAAGCTTCCGATCATGTGTCGGACGAACTGAAACCTTCACGCACCCTTGAGTTTGCGGCTGATTGATTAGCGGTTGAGGGGCTAGATGCTCTAAGCACATATCATGTGCACATGGCCAGAACGATCGACCCACTGTGCTCGGACTCTCCTCCGGGCGGAGCTTCTCTGGGACTTTCGGCCCTCCGGCGCTGTGGCGGCCGAGCAGCCGCGGATCCTCCGAATGCAGCGCTGCAGGATCCATGGCCGCACGGCGTGCAGAGCAAAAGAAAAGAAACCACCGAGCCTGGAATGCTAAAAAAAGCTGAAGACCTCCTGAGGCCCTGGGGCTCACAAGCCTGCTTAAGGGAATTGACTCCGTGGTAGACTGAAGTGAGTATCCACCATTCTGCACTTATTCAGAAGGCCTGCGAGGATGCGGAAGCCAGCACGTTACAGCCTTCGTCCTGAGATATAAGAATCTTCAATACTTGCTGTGTGCTTGGGGCTGATCATTGAGGTTCCTGCAGCGATCAAAAAGCGACACGAGCTGATGGGATCTTGTAATTAATCAGTACCTACGACGAGGATCGAAACACCCAATCAGCACCCTAAAATCCCAAGATCTCAGGCCCTAAAGAGGTGATCTTCGGGCCATATGGGAGTTTCCGAAAATAGGGGACCCTAATATGGTACCCTAAATAGTAGGATCCCTATTATAAGGACCCCAAAATAAGGTACCCCCAATTTTCGGAAACCCCCATATGCAAAGAGGAGCCTATGAAGTCTGGCACCCTAAACCCGAAACTCTAGAACCCTAAAGTCGACTAAGTAGTCGATACCCTAACCCCTGCACCCTCAACCCTTGTGCCCTTAACCCTTAAAACCCCTTAACCCCTACACTTAAAAACCCTGAACCCTGAACTAGCTCATGGTTGGGATCATATTAATATTAAAAATGTAGAGTTTGTATTCCTTTTTGGGTTTAAGTACCCATAAAAATGTAAAATGTTACCCAACTATGACAAAGTGAAGCGTCGAACCCCAAGCAAGTCTCTGATGGCCTTCTGCCACACCAGCAGGGTCGTCACCTCAGCGCTTCGTGGCTCAGCGCTTCGGACTGAATTGAGCCGATGGGGTGCAGCTGTGGGGCTTGGGTCTTCAGAGTTTAGGGGCTTAGGGTTTATGGGTCTTCAGAGTCGGAGTTTAGGGTGTTAGGGATTTCGGGTTTAGCGTTTTGAGTTTCAGGGTTTAGATTTCATGGTTGAGGCATTGGAGTGCAGTGCAGGGACTCCCAACCCTCAACCACTAACCCGAAATCCCCGTCGCTTTCCCCCTGCCAACCTCCGAATAAAGCCGCCTGTGCAATTCCGAAGCCGAGATTTTGGTACATCTTGCACCAAACCCATAGTGGGGCAATGTAAGGAATACCACTCTTCATAAGTCAGAGCCCTTTTTCCTGTAAGGCAGAACTCTGAAAAACCTAAGGCCCACAACCTCTGAAGCCCAAGCACCCCAAAACCGGAAAGCGCTACATTCTAAACCCTGAGCCTAAACCCCTAAACCCCTCAACCCTGGATTAAACCCCCCAAAACCCTAAACCCCTAAACCCTAAACTCCCTGAACCCCCTAAACCCCTGTACACGTAGGTACCGGGCCAGCGCGGCGGGCAAGGCCCCCACCAAGGAGCGCCTACTGTAGAGGGAGGAGTTTGGGAGATTTTGGGTGCGGGGTATGGGATTGGGGATTTAGGGTTTGAGGTGAAAGGCTTAGATTTTAAGGTGTAGGATTCAGGCTTTGGGGATACATGGGTGCGGGGTATGGGGTTGAAGGTTTAGGGTTTAAGGTGAAAGGTTCAGGGTTTCAGGCGTAGGATTCAGGGTTTGAGGTTGTAGGATCAAGGGCTGTATTGGTTCGGGTGTCAAGTGCAGGATCCACGGGTCTACGGCTTAGGATCCTTGAGTCTTCTGATCCCTTCTCTTCACGGGCTCAGGGCTTGGCACCCGGGATCCTTCTCTACTTAGCCGCTGCTTGTGATATGAAGTCTTTCTCAAGGCGTACGATGCAGGGAGTTTGGGTAAAACTGTGGCCTGCCACTGTATTGGGGCGGCTGCGCCGCCCTGTCGTCACCTTAGTCACTTAGCAAGTAGGGATCTACAAGGGTTTAGCAAAGGTTCGGTAAGGGTTCGGAGTTGGGGCGATAAGCAATCATAGCTACAGTGACCTTACTTATAAGCTACTTACTCAGTCCCATGATCCTCCAAGTAGCTTAGCGCTCTGCAGGTCGGGGACAGTCACAGGATCTATCTATCAGGGTTTAGAGCGTTTAGCGAGCTTAGGGACATTATCACCCTGTAAATCTTGATGGGGAGGTTGGTGGATGTAGCAAAGCCCCAGGGAAATAGGCCCATAGAGGCTTGACAGGGCTAGCTTTGCGGGTCTTTCAGTTAGGATAGGCCTTGCCCAGTTTGGGTAGTTACATCACCGTCAACCAACTAGTGCTCAATAATCCCTAAAACACATTACCATATAGAAAACATCCCATTTCTCAGGTGATGTAACTTCCCGAAATGGGCAAGGTTAGGTTGATTTATTTTATGGGGAAAAGTATGGGGTGTTGGGGTTGTTCATTCAATAATATCTTATTATTGAATTATCATTGGTTCAACATTTATTGTTTTAAGTATTCGCCGTATTCTTCTTCCACTTTTTGAATACTTATATTATTCCATTTAACAGCATGTTTTGGTTTTGTATCTAAATATTTACTTTCCTTGTTTCCTCCATTCTGACATAGTTTTCAATATGCTCAATCAGTTCTGAATATATTTTAATTAACTGTTTATCTTCTTGAATTTTACCTTCCAAAAAGAAATATCACTCTTAACATTACAAACATCTTCGTTATCAAATATGCCTTTGTAATTGTTCAATAACTTTATTAACTCCTTAATTTTATTCAGATAATCAGTCTCATTAACCTTTATTTCGTATATCATTTTGATATACTTCATTTGGATCTTATTTAAGTTATCAGATTTGAATAATCCATTTCCACTATAACATATGAAGTTGATATTTCTTTACGTGCTTTTTCTTAAGAACTCTTTCACAAGAAAAACCCCATACCCAAAGTAGGTGATACAAGGCTTTGTTGGCGGTGGTTTCAACCATAATATTATATATAGTTAATAATATTATGGTTGCTTGTTTATTTCTATGTTTATTCTTCATCTGAATGTACTTCTTCAAATATATCACACAGATAATCATATATAGCATCAAAACTAAAATATTTTCTGTAAAGACCTACTTGTGCCTGAAAATATATGTAAAAAAATGCAATCATAATGCCCCATATTGGTTCTTCATATTGGTTTCTATATTTATAAGTCTCTCCGTAAAAATCCCATTTTTCATAAAGATGATAGATGTTATAATCCAACAACCAAAACATTCTGTATTCATCAATCATTTTCATGTTCTTTGTCTCGTTCACGAACTTTTTTAACAATGGTGTTAATGGGCTTTTTGATTTATCTATCATGTCTTTCAAACAGTTTTTCTTATCTTTTAAATTGCTAGTTTCTTGTATCCATTGCCAAAATGATTTAATATACAATGAATTTGTCTATGTTCTACTCGTTTATAATTGGGTAGTATTAGTTTATTTTCATAATCATATTCTTTTTCATATTCATACATATGGTAATGTGTTTTAGGGATTATTGAGCACTAGTTGGTTGACGGTGATGTAACTACCCAAGCTGGGCAAGGCCTATCCTAACTCTTTCTTGTGCATTGTAGCGTTTAGGGCTTCTACCCACAATCCTCGAACTAAGCTGCAGCCATCTGCAACAACCTCTGTGTGGCCACAACATCTTCTCAAACAACCCTCCCATGAAAAACTTGCAGGCTCATAGGGGCTCTAAAAGCCGTCTCAAACTCGCAGGAGAAGAGAGGCATCTCCCAGATCAACCCTGAACCCCATAACAGCCCTGAACCCCGACGTGGCCCTGACTGCCATCGGCGGGTCGGGCGAGGAGGCTCATCCTCAACCCCATCTCACTTTGGCGGCTTCGAAGCGTTGGGGCTGCGGGTGTAGGGTGCAATATAGATGCTGGAATAATTGCGAATACTATTCGTGAGGGTTCTTACTATGGGTTTTTGATGATTCTAGTTGAACGTACTACCATTCTCGAGGATTGATCCTTGTTATAACAAAAAGGTGCCAAACTCGGGGAGTGGACGCTTCAAGCTTGGAGTTTCCGGCTGAGGCCTTCCTCCCGTGCCTGCGAGACTCCCGGACTCTCGGGGGCCCCACGAAAGCTTCGGTCGCAAACAAATTCTTTCAACTTTGCCCCAGAGATTCCTTCAACTTGCCAAGGCAAATTCCCTAAACCCCAAACCCTGAAGCCCTAAACCCTGAACAGTAGAACAAGGAACCGGAGTTGAAAGAATATTCGTTGAGAGAAACGCCAGAAGTTGATGAATCGGGCTTAGACCCCCACCGAAAGTCACAATGTAGGAACTTAATAATCAGAATCGGGTTTTGGGGCCCATTACACTATAACTATAATAAGGAACCCACAAAATAGTCTAGGTAATTATTGAGGTGAATATCACCTCAACCCCGAGTTTCGGTCCACGACGAAGTGGCTCCGAAGCTTCCAATACCCAGGCTATGCTATGCGGGCTCTACATGGGTGTTTGTCAAAATTAGGGTCCCTTTGTTGGTGTACCCTACATAATAGGTGCCGTACTATATTAGGGACCCAGAAAATGGACCATATTTTTGACAACCACCCACATGGGAGTTATCGAAAATGGGGGGATCCGAATATGGTACTCTAAATAGTAGGACCCGTATTATAAGGACCCCAAAATAAGGTAACCCCAATTTTCGGAAACGCCCACATGGCTTATGAGGATCCCCTCAGGCTTTACGTGATGTCCTCATAGGTCTTACAAGGGTTCTATACCGGAGGTTAGGGTTTAGGGTTCAGGGTTTTGGGGGGTTAGGGTGTAGGGTTTAGGGGTTGGGGTTTAGGGTTTAGGGGTTCTATACCGGAGTCGGAGATCTGCTGCATAGACGCTTAGGAGGCTTAGGTGATATGGGTTGAGGCTTTTTGGGGGGCTGCGCGCCTCGCTGGCTGCCGCACCGGGCCCACGAACGAGACCTTGCCGGGTCTTTGGGCCCTCGAAGAATTTAGGGCTTCCGGGCTTTAGGATTTTAGGGCCGTTTTTTGGCTTTAAGCCTTTAGGGGCTTCGGGCTTTAGGGTTTAGGCTCCCGTGTTTGGGGTTTCGGACTTAGGGGCACTTGGAACCCCTTGATAAATTAAGCCGTAAGTTCCCCGCTTGTAGAGGTCAAGGAGAGTGTCGGGATGTGGCCGGAGGCTGCGTAAGCTGAAGAAGACCAGTAAGGGTCCAAGGCGGCTCACAGCTTCTTCGGTTTCGGGGTACTCAAGGGCTTGCAAGGCTTTTCAGAGCCATGTCGAAGTCCGGTTGGATTTTGGCAGCCCGAATCTCCGTCAGTTTGGCCCCAACCGAATCTTCTCATCATACTTACCTGACTCGTCTACTTGTCACTCACACCCCTGGCCCAGCACCTTCAAGGCGTGTCTAAGCAGCAGCGCGCCGCAGGCAAGAAGGAGCAGCTTCTTGCCCGCCATGGCCAGGACTCGCATAGCTGAGTCGAAAGTCGTACTCAGCACGCAGCACACGTAGTCTCATAGTTGTTGATGACGACGATAAGGGTCATGATAGTAACCGTGGTGTCACTAGTCACTGGTCATCTTGGTGACGGTTGCATCCACAGCTGCACCTGTCTTTAGGAAGCTATAGGACATAAGACCACCAAATGAGTCCGTGAAGTGACGGCTTGTGCATGTCTCAACTCTGGTAGCCAGATCGCAGAGGTCGCTCCATGCTAATCCGACACCCCTGGACCTTCGTCTCTAGCCCCACCTTAAACTGGGCAAGGTTTCGGGCTTTCATGGAGGGTGAAGAAGGCCGTGTCAGCTCTGTTGAACTGTGGCGTAGACAGAAGCCGCACAGATCCCTGAAACGAATTTCAACCAAGGACGAAGAACCACAAATACCGTGGGTATTTTGAATAGTTTATGCGTAGTACTAGTCATAACCGATAACTCTAGAAGTGCTGCACCAGCTTTTTGAGGTATCGCCGGGGTTTCCCGGAGATGGCCTGTCCTGGTCCGATATTGTCCGGCCCATCAGACGCAGCACGTACTCTCTCCGCCTCCCTGGAAGCAAAAGCAGCCCTAGCCGTAGCTTCGGGCGGGTGGTCGGGAATCAGGAGCAGTGACTTGATTTCTAACTCGCTTGGTGTGTAGGGTTCAGGGTTCCGGGGCTTGGGCCTAAAGGCCCTGAAAGAGTCCGCGACTGCATCTCAGCGTGACAGCAGAGGCTCATCCGCTGCTGCCACGGCTGGTCCGGCATGTAAGGGGGATTGGTGGATGCGCTCATGCAGTTGCCATGAACTCCACAGAAAACTGACGGAACCAAGGGCACCCGAGCATGTTCAGGAACGCCCTCCATTCAAGCACTGCCTGCTGCTGTTGTTGTCCCATGTTTGATTCGGAGGAAACCGACAGTCGGCTCGCAAGGTTTTGAAGCTCAGAACCCAGCTGCAGTGCAGATTTGCAAACTATGGAAAACGAAATCGTGGAAAATAAGAATTTCAAACATTCGGCTCCAGTGGCTGTGAGACCTTCGCGACCTCGGTGGGTGCAAAGGAGGCTTTTGAAGAACTTCCCCCTGTGAAACCCGTGCAGACTCTCCCTTAAACCCTAAACTCTATACCCGAAAAGCTACATCCTAAACCCCGAAACCCGAGTAATTAGTTAGAAGACGCACAAACCCACTCATCGCTTCGTCATCCCGCATATACCGGCTACACTTCATCCAACATTTGGGCCTTAAGACTTAGACTAGGGTTTGAGTACATGTATATATCAGTACTCAAATCTCATATAAATAGATCAAGACTAGAAGCGGATACAAGTACGACTGACTTACACAGTTTCTCTGGGTCATACTCTGCTTCCTGCAGTTAGGCGTCGTAGGGTCCAAGTGAACCCTAAACACCTCAAGCCTACAAAAGCAACTCCCTAAGGACCCCAAACCCTAAACCCTAGACATAAAGTCTGGTACTCCGAAAGTCAGTTCCCTAAGAACAAGCATGTCCCCAATATGCACGGAGATTTCATCTGGGGCGAGGAACTGACCGTCGCCGCTTAGCACACCTGGCGAATCAAAAAGATGACGACTAACGCTGATCCTGATATTCTTGGATGTTAGCAACACTGATCGTGATCCTCATCATGTTTATGTGTCCTGCCGCACAATTTACTCGGCTCTATTGCTGTGTGCGACTACTTGCGATCATCGTGCCCAACTGGCATTCTGCTTACTGTTCTTGGCATGAACAAAGACGTCCTCACGCGATATCCTGGGGTCCCTGTGGGCCTCTTGAGGTTTCAGGGCCGGTGCTGCAAGCCCTTGCTTTGCCGTAGTGGGGTTGCGTCGGTGCGAGACCGCCGCTGCTTCGGGTACGCTTACGCTTGGGCTCAAGATGGCTTCGGGATTCTAATTACGCAGTACAGCCTTAAACTGATCCTTGAAACCTATTCTCACCCAGAAGCAATCAATCCACAGAGGCGGAGGGGATCTTCGAAGTTTGGGCCACCGTAAGTGCGCCCACAAACAAAAGAAAAGACGACATGTCCGACTCCGGGAAGGTCCGAAAAAGATAACTCTGAAGCCCAGATCCTGACAGCAGAAGCCCCAAGTCCGGAATCAAAGCCTCAGTCGCGCTGAAATCATAAACCCTCAACCCTCATTCCCCCAACCTTAAGCCCCCAAACCTTGGATCCTGGACCCCTCAACAAAACCCTAAGGCCTAAGCCCCGAGTGTTTACTGAGCCCCGGCGGAATCCCCTGGCACCTGCTTGTCCGTCTCCAGCGTGACAGACGCGACGCCACCCTTCAGCGTGTCCTTCACGGCCAAGAGGAACAGTGATCATGCCCCATAACCCTGTAGCCAAAAGCTCTGTAACCCGAGACCCGGGTAATCCTAAACCCTGTAGCCTTAAACCCTGCAACCCCGAAGTCTTTTGAACCCCAAATCCTGCAACACTAATCCTACGGTAAGCTGTGGCCATGTAGAGACACGTCCTTGACGCCAAGCTCCTCGAAGACGGCCTGCGAAAATTCGAAGTTTCTGTCTTTCCCTTACTTTACACACTGAGTCCTGAAGCCCAGCTCACAGGTCGGGGGTGCAGGGTCGGCTTATTGAAGGTTCGACTGCCATGACCAGGATCCTGGATAAGTTTGTGATAGCAGCCCTTCAGTAATCAGGAGATAGAGGGGTAATCAAAGCCTGCTCTCGGGTGGAGGTGCTGCTGCTCGGTGGGCTAAGGGTGACATTGCTGTTTCTACACAATCAATCGCTGAAGATACCACTTTCGAGAGCTCATTGGAAGGAGCATGGCTCGTGTCTTGCAAGATGGCGCGAAGTAGGAAACGGGTCCCATTGAACAGCAGCCACTTCATGGATTGCTTTGATCTATGTTCTCGGGCGTGCTCAAGCTGCTCACCCACCCCAACCCCACCCGTCAAAAAATAATTAGAACACCAGCATAAAACCTAAGCAGATTGCAGGAAGTCCCAAAAAGGCCTCGTACTGCAGCGCAGCGTTGCTCCAAGTGAACTCCGCGGAGGCCGCCATCGCCGCCCGGGTCATGGCCTTCACCTTTGACAAGGGCTGGAGTCTTGTTCAAGCTGTTTTGCGTTAGGGTTTAGGGTTGATGTGGGCTTAGGGTAAACCTTAGGTGTGCCTTGTTGTGAGGGCTTTGGATGGCCTCTCTCAGTCTGAATGAGTTGGTGAAGTGCTGAACAATTCAGAAGTGTAGTCATCATGTCCAGGAGCTGTCGCTATAAGGGCTTTTAGGAGGCTTTGTCAGGGGCTTTGGGTTTCGATGGTCTAGGGTGTACCAGGGGGTTGTTATGTGGGTTGCAACGCCTCCGAGGTCTTTTTGCACGGGGCGGCCGAAGCCTCATCCTCATTCCGACGCCCCTCAAACTGTGACAGTGGTGACAGCAGCAAACAAGATACAGAATATTACAGAATTCGAGCAGTAGTCGCGAGCCTGCATCAGGCCCTAAATCCTAAATCCGACAGCAAGACTTCCAACTGTGACTGCACTCCACAGTTCTTCATAATAGTAACAACAATCGGTCGCAACCGCAGCAACAGCAACACCAAAGGTAAACCCGGACTGCCTTCTCGGGCTCCTGAATGAAGAGCTTGGAGGCGCGCTTCAGGGCGTTCGCGATGGACTGGACGGACTCCTGTGGGAGCTTTCGGCTTTCGACTTAGCGCCCAGGGCCAACCCCAAAACCCTAAAGCCTCAGCCCCTGAGGCGAAGTCTATTGGGGGTGTAGGGGTTTATGGGTGTAACTAAAGTTTAAAGGTTTAAAGTTGTAAAGCTTAGGGGTTTAAAAAGCTTGAGAAGTAGAGGGTCGGGAATTTTAGTTTCAAGGTTTCGGGATTCAGGGCATTTCGCTTCCAGGCGCTCGAAACTCGAGGGATGTCGGGCCTGAAGGCTTCAGGCTTTTAAGGCATTTAGGTGCTGAGCTTGGAGTTTTAAGTGGCTGCAACTTCACAAACCCCCAAACCGGAAGCCCAAACCCTGAATCTGGGCGCGCTTGCCGATAAAGGCCCAAAGCCCAACAGCTCAAGACCATATAACCCTATATCCCAGAAACCAAAACCCCCTAATACCTGCAACCCCAAACCTAAAAGCATCTCGACCCTGAGCCCTGCAACTTTTAGGCGCTCCGCTCTGCAATCAACCCTACCAAGGAACCCAGACTAGAGCCAACCTTAGAAAAAAAAACCTGGACCCCTGCCCTGCCCCGTTGAAAAAAATGAACCCTTTAAAGGAAGCCAAAACGGAACTCTAAATTGTAATAAGGAACCGCGGAAATAGGCCCCTGTAGCATCCCTGAGAACCCCGGGGGCCTCGTCGATGACGGCCTCCACGGACATCTCCTTGTCGGTCCACAGTCCGTTCAAGCCATCCTGAGAGGGCACTTCAGAAGAGGCCCTCTGTTGCTGGTTCATTCTAAAAAAACTTAGGCTTTAGGGGTGTAAGACTTGTTTTTGAAGGGTTTAGGGTGCAATATTCATAACTTAGGCTTTAGGGGTTTAGGGTTTAGGACTTAGGGTGGCCAGCGGGGTTTTATTAGTCAGAGCCTGCATTCAAAACGACTCTAAAGCGCCCCGACCCTCTGGTCTCGCCTCCACGGTGTCCTTGAGGCAGAAACCCTTATAGAAGCCTTTAAAGGAACCCTATTCCAATTATTGAGGCCCCTCGGCCTTAACTGGGAAGCATCGGGTCCCGCCTCCACGGTGTCCTTGAGGCCGCCGGTCGGGGCGACGATGGGCAAAGTGCCCATGCGCATGGCCTNCGGGTCCCGCCTCCACGGTGTCCTTGAGGCCGCCGGTCGGGGCGACGATGGGCAAAGTGCCCATGCGCATGGCCTCCGAAGGGAACGGAGCCGCGGCTTCGATTTTTGGGGCGATGCGCTTTTCGGATTCAGGAATTTGTTAGGGTGAAGGGATGTAGGGGCTCAGGGTTCAAGTTTTAGCGTTTTTTCGGGTTGCAGCGCTCAAGCTGCAGTCTCCAGATGTCGGCGGGTGGATCTTTGTTGTGTGCCGTGTCCGCCACCACCTGAACCCCACTCGAAGTCCACAAAGTAAAGAACTTGCCGGGACGGATCCCTCAACCCGACACCCTGAAACTGTCCTCAAACCTGAATCATCGTCCCCAAGCATCTCCGCCGCTCCGAAACCCCGAACCCTAAACTAGAGCCCCACATGCCCAAACCCCTCAACCCTAAAACCCTACACCCTCAACCCCTCAACCCTACACCCTCAACCCTACAACCCTAAGCCTTCAACCCTAAACCCCGAAACTCCAAGATTCCCAGGCCGGCCTCCATCTGGACCAGGCCGCAGGGTTCCCACCTGCAGCTTCTCTCATGGGAGTTTTCAGACTCGGAGAGTCCGACGATGGCCCTTGTACTTACGGTTTAGGGTTTAGGGTTTAGGGTGTTTGCCACAAGGAACCCCTGAGGGATAGAACGTTGTATTACTCTACGTTCGCAACAAGGAATGGTAATTATTGCGCTTGCAATAAGGAACCCCTTAGAGAGTCTTGGTAACTTGTAAAGCATGCCAAAGCCTGAATGATTGTCCGAACTGCAGCTAGAGCCGCCCCGAGCTCACCTGGATAGCATTCACAGCATATTCCATAAATCAACCGCTAGACCGCAAGCCCCAACCGAGAACCTGAACCTCCCACCCGAGGGGACATTTGGATCAAACTGTGCCTGGACGGAAGCAGCGTGTAGTCGCAGCCGGCGAGCAGAGCGTAACGCTCGGGGCCCATCCAGCCTGCAGAAGAAGACTCTCTAATGACCGCGGGGTGACACAAAAGCCATGGGCTACAGACCTTCTAGTTTACCCAAAACAACCGAGAGCGACTAGTGACGACGAGATAAGGCTTCAGGGGCCTGGGGTTTCGGAGTAAGGCACGGAGTACACCTGGACCTTGACTTGATTGACTCAAAAGGAAGCTTTAGATCCTTCAATTGGTGACGTGCGACCTCCCTACAGCATTGTCCAGGGTGTGTTTTGAAAGTGCCGGCCCTTTGGAGAGCGATGTAGCAATGCCTGATGCTTGGGAGTGGTAGTCTAGAGAATCCTGGAATCTGTTTCTTGTGCATGGAGAGTGTAGAAACTCGCCGGTTCTCTGAGGCCGCACTCACGGGCCTGCATAGAAGAACTTGCTGGGATACTTCTTCTCGACGGCCTTCGTCCTGTCCACAGGGTTCTGGGCTGTGGGGTTCTGCGGCGGTTTCAGGATTCAGGGTTTAGGGGCTACCCAAATCCGCAAACCCTGCACCCTTAAACCCAAACCCAACAAAAAGCCTGAAACCCTCAAATCCCCAAGAGCCCACACCCTTGAGCACCCCTCCGCAAATCTGCGGCCGCGCGGCTGAGCCACGAGGTCTGCGCGTCCGGAGCCCACGATGACCACCTGCAGCTCGGTGTCCTGGCCAGAACTTGCGGGCCTTCTTCTAAGTCCTCCAGTATTTTGCGGGAAATAAGGGCACCCTTGTTCCTGCTATTCGGTTTTCGTGAGGAAGCCCCAAAAACGAAAGGCCGCAACGGCATGATTAGGGGGACCGAGCATTGTTTGTTGCTGTATTGTATGATACTCGCTGCCTCGAGGATCTCCACCAGGGCCTCCAGGAGCAGGTCGTAGCCCTTCTGGGCATCCAGCCTGTGAGCGGATGCGGGGGCGCAGGGATAGAATTTTGGGCCTGTTCGGGGAAAGAGTTTTGCGCGGGATGCATGGTAGGCAGGCGCAAAAAAAGGCTGTCTGTTGTTGATTTTGACTTGAGACGCTGGGAGATGGGATTGAAGAAGTTGAGGGACTCGGAGAAGCTCTAGACTTGAAAGATGCGGAGCCAAGACACCTACAGAGGCGGATGCAAGGTTTACGGTTTCCCTCCCGATCCCACATATCCCCTCATTAGCCGCTTTACCAAACCTCCCGAGTGCCCGCGTCTTGGACTTCGATCCACACCTCCAGCCGCTACTCAACCCCGAATTATGTTGGACGTCCGAGCTGGCAGCCTTCCGATGAAGCACATCAGGGGGCCCGTGGAATCCGGGAGGTTGTTCTGCGCGCGGTAGGTGGCCTGGCCAAGCGCACATGCTCAACGTGTCGAAAGTCAGGTTTTTACGCCCCGAAAGCCAGGAGCATAACGCCGCAAAACGATAGGAACCTTAAGATCGCCCAGGCGCAAAACCCTGAAGGCTCGAAACTTTGAAAAACGCTCCGAACCAATAAAACCTCAACTCTCGCAAACGATCCTAAATCCTGAGAACTCCTGAAAAAGCCAGAACTCCAAACGAACTCTCAATGAAACCTATAGAAACCCACCAGAGAACCCTAGAAGACAATAAAACCCCACGGTATGAAACCCCGGGTCAAAGCCCATAGAAACCCCCCAAAAGCTTAGAAACCCAACAAAGAGCCCTAGAACACAACAAAACCCTCTAGAAACCCCCCATAAAAGCTCATAGAAACGCAACAAAGGGCCTTACTTGGAGAGATTCATGGGTAGTTATAAGTGGGCTGTAAGTCTCCTAATATGGGTTATGATTATGGTTACCCTAATTATAACCCCACTTATAACTACCCACGAACCTCCAAGTAGGCCCTAAACCTATACACTTATAGAATCCCTATTGATCCCTTTAAAGGGGAGGACCCTTTAAGGAACCCTTCTAACTACCCTAAACCCCAAACCCTATAGAACCCTTAAAGGAACCCTAATCCCTAAACCCTATAGAACCCTTAAAGGAGCCCTAATGACTACCCAGAGAAACCTCCAAGTAGCTACTATAGATCCCCTATAGACCCCTTTAAAGGAACCTTTAAAGGAACCCTAAATGCCCTTACCCTTAACCCTAATCCCTAAACCCTATAGGACCCTCAAATGAACCCTAAACCCCACTTATAGCTACCCATGAACCTCCCTATACATCCCCTATAGACCCCTTTAAAGGGCACCTATGAACCTCCAAGTGGGGCACCCTATAGAATCTTTATAGTAACTCTTTTCGGAACCATTATAGAATCCTTATAGAATCACTTATATATAGGAAACCTTATAGCTTGCCCTTATGAACCGGTTTCCTGCCGGGTTTTCCCTGCCTTCAACTCCGCCTTAGCCTCGGGAGCGGTGGCGGCCTCGGCAGCTTCTTGGCGAGCTGCTTTTCCTATGGTTGTAGGTGTTTTTCGTTTGTTTACGGTTTTGAGGGTTTTTGTAGTAAATCATGTAGGGCTTCGGGCTTAATTGTGTGCTTCTTTGCTTTTTGTTGGGGTTTCTGCTCGTTTTTGAACTGTTTCTATAGGGTCTAGGGGCTTTGGGGTTTATAGGGATTTATAGGGGTCGAATGAGGCGTTCTATATACCCAGGACTATGGATTTCTGATGCTTCTGCGGCGCTTGTAGGCATTTCGTGCGCCGAAGCTTTCATGCGGCCTCTGTGAGTTCATACCACGGCTTTGTACAGAGTGTACGGAACGGATTGTGCTTGGGCCTTTCGGGTCCCGGGCTGTCCTGGGGTTTAGGGTTTGGGGCTTATAGGGCAAAAAACTCCGGGATTGAAGGCTCTCGGACTTGACCTAAGGCTTTGTCTAGGCATGCATGTAAAACACTCGGAGCCTGCTTAATTATGGTTTCGAGCTGTGCAGCCGTCAAAGGAGCTCAGATACCCCAAGCAAAACCCTACAACATCCTGTAAGACCTTACGAAACCTTCTCACGCCGCATTACCCAGACCCAAGTGAGGAATATACCTGAAGTTATAGGGGGCTTAGTAGGTATATTCCTGGAATTAAGGGGCATTGGGCTCTCTGGACTTGATAGGTGTACCTTAACCTTCCCAAACCTGCTTTTTGGGGGTTCTTATTATAAACCCTAATATGGAAATTATATGGATCCTACAAAAAAGTAGGTTCTTGTAGGTTAAGGTATTCCTTGATTGAGGAGTATTGAGATCCCCGGGTGGTAAACCCCAAGCCCTCAGGCTACTCCCGTGGTCTGTTCTCTCAGACGAAGGCCGTGAAGGCTCCGCAGGTCATCATGGTCTTCGTGACGAAGTTCTTGTCGCTGGGGGACACGCCCTCCTTCACGCCGTTCAGGATTCCTGCGCAAGGCGGTTTAGGGACTGTAGTAGGGGTTTAGGGCCTAGGCTTAGTCTACGAAGCTTTGCATCAAGGCTTTGAGGCCCAATGTTGCGGGTGTTTACGGTTTAGGGTGCTACAAGAAGACACTCCGGCTGCGCGGAAGGATCACTGGGACCGATGGTACAACGACTTCAAGAACGAAACGTCGAATAGCTTGGGGTCACCAAACTCCTTCATCATAGCTCAAAGAACACTCCTCCGGTCACTGCGGGAATCAAGCATGTGGGTAGTTCTACACATGAGGGTCCGTTTTAGGGTCGTTTTCATAAGGGTGCCGTACTATCGTGGGGACCTAAACAGGGGCCCCTAATTTAGAGAACTACCCATGTGCAGAGCTCGTTCAAGCTTGGAGTTGAGATTGCAAAAGGTCCTGTGCACTTGCCCAGGGTGAAGAGGTCCTCCAACTCAACACCCTGTGCCAGGGCTGGGCTGTTCCACTGTCTGCCAAGCTGGCGCCTCACCCTGGTACTGCTTCAACACCCTTACAGCAGCCCTTGTACTTGCCCTGCCTTCTCCGGATCCGTGCAGCACTCCACGGCATAGCTGGGAGAGACAGTCAAGGCCTGAGCATCACTGCAGCAGAAGAGGTTAAGCCCTAAACCCCTAAACCCTTCACCCTCACGCAAATTGTAGCTTCCAAGCTGGCTGTCTTGACACGGATACCCGACGAGGAAGATGCACACGAAATATCCGAAGTTGCCAGATTTTTATACCTGAGATTACCTGAGACACAGGCCCGGTCGGCGTAGCGCAGGCCGGCAGCCATCGTGTTGATGCAGGATTTCTGCCGCGGGTTCAAGGTTTGGGATTTCGGAGCCAGGCTGAACACATAAAACTCTAAAATCTACACCGAAGCCAGCAGGGCGACGGGCAGCTACAGCAGTGGGTAACGGCCCTGCGGCGAACCTGCGCCTACTTCACTTTCCCCCTGCAGCCACGTGATTAGGATCTGTATATACAAGTATTTTTCTGCATCCCTACACTCCGATGAAAGCGCAACCCTACAGCCCTTTGCACCATAAGTCCACGAGCACTAAATCCTCATTCACTACAGCCTTACATCCCCGGCACACAACCCAAAGCCTGAACTGATCTCTTTTCGGGGATGTTTCCACTGACCCGGCGCCTTCTCGTTGTACTTTCCGATGCGCAGAGGCATCTTGAAGGTGATGCCTAGGTTGCTGTTTAAGAAGATGAGTTTAGGTTACCATCATAACGAAACCATGTTGTCTGAATCTTTCAAGCTATCATGATAAGGAAACCATACTGTTTACCATACTTCTGCTTGCAAATCAGGAAAACATATGGTATACTATGCTTTATAAGTCACCATCATAAGGAAGCCATATTACCTAACATAGGGGCCTTAATAATTAGAATAGGGTTTCGAGGTATGATATACTATACTTATAATAAGGAACCCCAAAAATAGTATTGGCAATTCTTTAGGCCCCTATATTAACTAGCTTCCAATGAACTATTGAACGGGAGCCCAGATGCTGTCGATGTAGCGCTCTGGCACGCCGAAGACGCTGGCAAGGCCTCTTCAGAGGTGTTTCAAAGGGATTTAGGGCTGTTTCATGGCTCTTCAGGGAGGGTTGGGGTGTATGCCGGTTTGGGGCGTGGGGCTTTTTTGGGGAATTGGAGGGCCGGTGGGCTGGGCTTTTGGGGTTTAGGGTGTAGGTGTTTGCGCTTTGGATTTTTAGGCGTTCATGCTCTTGCTAAGTTTCTGATAATATGAAAAGCCAATGATCCTCGGGCGCCTTCCTCGCGCACGAAGCGGCCCTGGAAGACCGCGTTGTGGCAGAGGAACGCGGACTTGGTGTTCGTCCAGTTGCCTGCGAGTACTTAAGGGAGCTGTGAGTTTGGAACTTGTTATTACAATTAAAATGACTACCAAAATTACGATTACAACTGCTATTATAAATTCTATTGTACTTACTGTCACTGTTGCTATTCTTGTTAGATGGTTTAGAGGGAGCATGTTGCCGCTGAGGGTTCGGGGTTGAGTGCCTGAGGTTCAGGGTTCAGGGGCGGCAGTTTAGGCTCGAATGCTTGAGCTTGAGCTTGAAAGCATTTCAACCCTTAGGCTTGGGGTTGGAGGCTCAAAGTGCAAACCGTTCGTCGAGGGTGGAGGTTAAAGGCCCAGGGTTCAAGGCCCAATGAGGTATGCTTTGACGTTTATAAGTCTATTGGTTAAACATTACAAGTGGGGCTTCAAGAAATAGAAAAGAGTTTTGGGGTTCATTGTGCTAGAAGCATACGGGGACTGGAAGAGAAGAGCATTACTACTTCGTCCGATCTACCCGCTTGAAAACCCTCAGTAACACTGTAAAGCCATGGTGTTAGTCTTAGTCTTAGTCTTAGTGGTAGTCTTCGTCTTTGTGTTTTAGTATAATATTATTGTAGCACTAGAGTATTATAACCGGGCCTGTTGGCTTCTCGGCGTGGATGAGCATGGGCACCAGGGCCGAGTGCCAGTCGTTGCAGACGACCATGCAGTCACCGCCGTACCTCGAGTTTTTGGGGGTTACTTGGAGGTTCATGGGCAGTTATAAGTGGGGTTATAAGTCCCCTAATATGGGCTATAAGTATGGTTGCCTTACTTATAACCACACTTATAACTACCCATGAACCTCCAAGTAGGGCTTATCCGGAGAAAGCCAGCAAGTGGAATTTCGGGAAGAGGGTTGGGGTTGGGAGGTGTCGGGATTCAGATCTGAGGTTTATGACATGCTTCATTCTGAGGAACCCTCAAACGAGACCCACGCTCTCAATGCCAATTCCTGTGAATCTACCTGAACCTACGAGAAACTACCGTTTTGTAGGGTCCCTATAAATTCCATACTCGGTTTCATAATAAGAACCCACCAAAAAGTAGGTTTTGGTAGGGGAGTCGAAGCCAAACCAAGAATTCGAGGAAGCCAGCGGGGGTCCGAGACACCGTAACCTTCAATTTCCAGGGACACCGATAGCCACAGAGATAGCCACAAATCTAAAAGCTCTGAAAGATAAGCTCTACTCTACTTAGATTTTCATGAATTCCTACACGCATGGTTACAAGTACTTCCACACTGTGGTTGCCAGCATCTGAAACTACCGTCACCTTGCTCGTAACCTTGCTTATGACGCCTACTTTTCGAGCAGACCCGAGACCTTTTGGAAATCCCTTCAAAACAGCTATACAGCCCCACAAAACCCGAAACGAACCCGACGAAGCCTACCCGAAAGCCACGCAGCGCAACCTCCCAAAGAAGCAGCGAATTTAATATAGGGACCTAACGAATTACCAATACTGTTTTGGGGGGGGGGCTCCTAATTATAAGTAGTATAATCTACCCCCAACCCTATTCTAATTATTCAAGCCCCTTATTCTAAACCCCTATAGTAACCCTTATAGTAATCCCAATAGAACCCTTTAAAAGGGACCTTGTTCTAGTCATTATAATTAGAACGGGCCCCCAAAACCCCGAGGGCTTTGGGAAACCAAGGCCCGAGCACGGCCCCGCCCAAGGGCAGCTCCTGGATGGCCTTCAAGGCCGCCTCCGCGCCAGGAAAGGACTGTCTGGTTCTTAGTACTTGGAGGTTCATGGGTAGTTATAAGGGTTCCTTTAACGGGGGCCATAGGGGTTACTATAAGGGATCTATAATAGGGTACTATAGCCTGGTGCCAGGAAAGGATGACTTGGGCCCTACTTGATGGTTCATGGGTAATCAGTTATTGGTGGGGTTATAAGTCCCCTAATACGGGTTAGAAAGGATGACTGTCTGATTCTTAGTACTTGTTACGCTTTTTGCAGTTCCTCTGGGTCATACTTTGAGTCCTTCAGTTCGGCGTCGTACTTGAAGGTTCATGGGTAGTTATAAGTGGGGTTATAAGTCCCCTCATATGGGTTATGGCGACTGTCTGGTTCTTAGTAGGGAATGGGGGAATGGATCCCTATAGTGGCCCCTATAACTATATAATCCCCAAGAATAGTCTCCATAATCCATATGACTGTCTGGTTCTTAGTACTTGAACCCACCCTCCCATCTTTGTTTAGGTCTTTTAAAGTCTGGTGGTAACGTCCTTTGTGCGACATCCTCTGTCTGGTTCCTCTGGGTCATACTTTGAATCCTTGAGTTCGGCGTCGTACTTGAAGGTTCATGGGTAGTTATAAGTGTAGGGCAACCATAATTATAGCCCATATGAGGAGACTTGTAACCCCACTTATAACTACCCATGAGCCATCAAGTAGGGCCCATTGTTGGGCTTCTATGAGCTTTTATGGGGGGTTTCTAGAGGGTTTTGTTGTGTTCTAGGGCTCTTTGTTGGGTTTCTGTAAGCCTTTGGGGGGTTTCTATGGGGTTTCTACGGGGTTTCATACTGTAGGGTGTTCTTGTCTTCTTGGGTTCTCTCCCAGCAGGGTTCATAAGGTTTAGGGTTCACGGTTTAGGGTTCGGGGTTCAGGGTTTAGGGTTTAGGGTTTAGGGTTCAGGGTTGAGGGCTGCGAAGTTCGGAGTTCAGGGTTTGGGGGCTCTAGTGTTTGATGAGGAGTTAGGTTTGGGGTGGAGGAGTTTAGGGTTTAGGGTTTAGGGTTTGGGTTGTAGGATTTAGGGATCAATAAGACTGGTCCTGACTACTGTCATCATGAGCATGGTCATGGCTATGGTTGTTTTCGATGTGTTACCCTTACGCCACCATGGACGCTACCACCGCTACCATTACTATGCCAAATTTAACGCTTCCATTTGAGAAAATAACTGCTTCGGCTGCTGCTGGCCTTGCAGAAGTAGGCGAAGCGAGCCTGGTTGTCAGCGAAGTCCTGGAGAGGTTGCACCGCTGAGTTCCGGGGTTTGGTTTGGGGCTCAGGGCGAAGGCGAGGTTTATAAAGTCCAAAGACTGGTGCTTTGGGGCTGGGGGCTGTGCATTTAGGACTTCGGGGTCTGGCATACAAGGATTTACATAGCTGCCCATCTATCGCGACAACGAACCAACGATGCATCGAGGAGGCTTGTCCTGACCCCACTCCGGGCCGTACAGCTTGGCACCTGGCAAAGCTCGGAGAATCGTGTCTCCACAGACAAGCATGCCGGTAAGATCATGCCGGGCTCCACTGCTCCGAGGCTTGCTGGGACCGAGGTCTGTCGGTGCATCTCCGCACTTTCGCCGGGCCTGTAAGTCCGTTGACGCGCTCCAGGAAGGTCGGGTGATCGACGAAGACGTAGTCGACCTGCGAGCTCGAACGAACCCCAGCAACAGCCGAGGGATGCCAGGCCATGCTGCTGTGGCAACGGGCCTTCTGCTTGTAGGTGTGGAAGAAGTGCACCGACTCGTTCTTGCCGCCCATGGGCACGGAGCTCCAGTAGCCCGTGTCCCAGGCCTCCTTGTACTGGTCGTAGCCTGAACATGGCAAGAGGAGGCTCTGAGCCCCTCGGATCTTTCCAGCATTCAAGGCCGAGGAGCGAGGAGAGATGACCATGCAGCGGTGGCCCAGGGCCGCGAGTGCAATGGGCAGGCCGTCCATAGCCTCACCCAGGCCTGAAAGCATGCTTGTTGCAAAGATGCCGCCCAAGGGCACCACAGAAGGAGCACCTCCAGTCTTCGAGAAAGGTGCCACTTCGCTGGTCACGAACACGATCCTGACATGCATATTGCTGACACAGAACAGCCACAAAGTGTTGTCGGCGGAGGGCTCAGCCTAGATACGTATCTATGACACACAGTACGGTAGTACCGGCCGGCTCGCCGAGGTGCTGGTACTTCTTGCTGATGGTGGTGACCAACTTGCCATTGGCCATGGACACAGCAGGGCGCCCCTGATTCAAGGACCAAACTCCAAGGCACGCAGTGCACGCTTCTGGGCCTGGAATTTTGCAACTGCCGATCGGCGCCTCAGCCATGGCGCGTCCCACAGCCACTGCAGGTGGCCCGATCTGCGGATCCACATGTCGAGACACTCATTACCTGCTGAAACCACACAAATGCGTATGAAGCGTGTTGCGAACCTTTGGGGCGCTGCTGGGCAGAACGGCGCCGGCCGCCTCAAGCGAAGCTGTGAGACCCTGGCTAACAAAAGACATGAAGCCCGTCCAGGCCTTGGCGTAGCCCCTGGCAGGGCCAACGGAGCTGGTGGCGTATGCGCTGCTGGCGACCTCGCCGGCAGCGACCGGCTTGCCGCTGACGATGTTCAGCACCTGAGCGGTCGCAACGCTCCACGTGGAAAAGCCGTAAGGGAGCACACTGCACACGCCACACATCTCGCCAACCCGCACGGCCGAGGAGCCTTATGCCCATGCCCAAAACCCAAAACCCTGAAACCCTGAAACCCCTAAACCCTGAAACCCTGAAACCCTAAACCCTGAAACCCTAAATCCCTAAACCCTGAAACCCTAAACCCTGAAACCCTGAAACCCCTAAATCCTGAAACCCTGAAACCCCAAACCGGCCAAGACACCGTCCTCGGGGCGGCCTGGGTCATCGCTGCGGAGCCGGCGTACTTCGAGGTGGTGGGCATCGCCGCGGCCGGCTTCGCCTTTGCCTCCAAAGTCAGAAGTCTTCTAGCGTTCTATCAGAGTTCCAAACCCTGACACCCTAAACTCTACAACCCTGAACCCCTTAGAGGCACCCCTAAAGGAGGGAAGCTTGCCTGGAGGTTCACAACCCTAGTCCCTAAACCCTATAGAACCCTTAAAGGAACCCTAAAACCACTTATATCCCCACGTATAACTACCCATGAACCTCCCAGAAGTGGAGGGAAGAACCAAAGGCTCGGTCTCACCCGGCCTTAGGCGCCTCTACCTTAGCTCCCATGCCTGGCGCTCCCGAAAAGACAAGGGGGGTTGCTTGAGGCTCAGCAGGCTTGAGTAGGGTTACTGGCAGTAGGGGCTTTAGTAGGGGGTTTAGTAGGGTCAAGTAGGGGGCTTTAGCAGGGTTTAGTTGGGGCTTTAGTAGGTTTAGTTGGGGGTTTAGTAGGGTTAAGTAGGGTTTAGTAGGGGATTTAGAGGTTTAGTAGGGGGTTTACTAAGGTTTAGTGGGGGGTTTTAGTAGGTTTAAGTAGGGGGTTTTAGCAGGGTGTTGGAGCAGTGGGGGTCACGATGGGGTGTAGTGGAAGGCAATAGGAGGGTTTAGTGGAGGGAAATGGGGAATAGTGGGAAAGTCGGGCATAGGAGAGTGGAGGATTTTGGGATTCGAGCCTAGGGTTTAGAGTGCAGATTCTCGGGTTTAGGGATTTCTTTTGAACTCCTTTTCTACGGTGCCAGGGGTCCCCGAGGCTTCGACAGCCAGGAAGACATGACACGTTTGGTCACGTCGCGCTTGGGGATTAGGATTCAGGGTTCGCGGTTTCGGGTTTAGGAAATGAGGAATGCAAAGGTTGGGAAGCGGGCAAGGGAAGGGCATTCAGGTGTCACTGGTACTAATACTAACACTAATACTCATACTCATACTCATACCAATACGAGTACTAGTCATAATCGTAATCATAGCCATAAGACGAAGAATATTAATGTCAATGGAATTGGGGGATGGATGCAAAAGTCCTGGATTCTGGATTCAGGTGTTTGTGGGGCCTCTACGTCTGACTGCAGGGAACACAGACTGATGACTAGTGGAAACCTGATTAAGAATCCCTGGCTCTGCAACCCCACAATGTGCGGATTCATATCAAGGGCCCTAGTAAAGACCCGGGCTTTGGTTTTAAGGCTCCTAGATTAGGAGGAACCGCAATATGGCGTAAGGGTTGAAACAGGACGAGCCACACCTGCAGCAAGTATAACAAGCGCAAACAAAAAAACAAAACAAGTTTCAAAAACCCTCAACACAAACTGCGGAACCCACTCCCCGTGTCCTCGCGCCAGGACAGAGCCAGTTGCTACCATGCGCTCAGCCGCGGTTGCGGGCTTCTTTCCTTCCTGACATGGGGGTTTCCGAAAATAGGGGACCCTAATATAGTACCCTAAACAGTAGGGTCCTTGTTATCAGGACCCCAAAAAGGTACCCCTAATTTTCGGAAACTCCCACATGGGCGCCAGCGTTTCATGTTTCAATGAGGGTTTAATATAGGGGCCTTTACAATTAGACTAGGATACCATAATTATAATAAGGACCCGCCAAAACAGTATTGTACTTATTCAGGCCCCTATAGTAGGAGTCTGAGCCTGAAAGACGTTGAGGGTTCAGCCCCTCCTGGCTTCAGAGTTTCCAGCTCGGGTGTGGCGCAGTTTAGCGCATGCTCCCACGGTTTCAGGATGGACCTGCTTCCTGGCTGAGGGGCTTTCGGATCTATGCACCTCTTCTGCCGCCATCATGCTGCGCTATGGGGCTACAAAAGGCAACAGGGAAAAGCTAGTGGAGCATCAGCTATCAATCATCCGCGCTCTTCTACAACAGAACCTAACACTGGGCACGAAAGGCGAAACCCTCAAGCCCTAAACTGCAGACACCACTACCTAAGCTCCGAAGTGCCCTTGCTAGCGAACCGCACCTCCATGACGGCGGCAGCCGAGGTCGGGGACACCGCCTTGGACTTGGGCACGGCAGATACCTCGGAAGTCATTTGGGGTTTAGGGTTTAGGGCTCGGAGGGTCGAAGGACCGTGTAAGGCAATAAGGCAAGCAAGTAAACTTGCGATGCTTGTCACCACGATGAAAGTAGCGCTTCCCCTGCTTCCACTTCACCTCTAAGCCCCAGAAGGCGAGACCACCAAAGCCCTAGGCCTCGAAGCCCCAAACGAAGCCCGAAGATTCGAAGTGTCAGAAGCTTTAAGGTTTTGGGTTTAGGGAGTGGAGGGTTTAGGGTTTAGGCTTTAAACTAAACTCTGAAAGTTCCAAAACCTGGCTTCCCCAGTAGCCCCTTAATGACAAGGGTAACTATCCTCTTCCCCAAACTTCAGCTTCAAGGAGACCTCAAAACAAAAGGGCAAAAGGATACTACCCAGAGGTTTAGAAACCCCCTAAAACCCCCAACTTCTCTGAAGCCCATTTGCCGACCCTAAACCCTAAACCCCTGAAACCCCCAACTTCTCTGCAGCCTTTTGCCGAGCCACACCCGCAGAGGCTGGGCTGGTGGTGGTCGGACCGCTGCCGGAAGCCTCTTCGTCTTCGCTTCTTTGCAGCTTACAGGGGGTTTAGGGTTTACGGGTTGAGGAGGGTTTTGGGTTTCGGGGTTTAGGATTTAGGGTTTATGAGGAGCTTTCATAAAAGCAAAATTTAGGGTAGGGCTACTAGGATATGAGGAGCTTCCATAAAGGCAGCAAAATTATAGTTACTAGGAGAAGAGACTAGGGCTTAGGGTTGTTAAGGTATGGAGTACAGGGTCTAGGGCTTAAGGGTTTGGGGTGTAATCCGCAGGGCGGGGTTTGAGGGTTTGTGAGAAATCATGGTTTACAAGGTATTAGAGTTGATGTAGGTTAGGGTTCTGGAAGTTACCATTGGCAGTATTACTATGATTACTGATATTGCAGCTAAAATACCCACAAAACAGTGCTTGCCATAGACAGGTCCGACCCTCAGCTCGAAATCCTGCTCAGAAGAACAGTAGCCTCCTGAAACCCAAAGCGGAAATTCGAAATCCTCAATCCTACTGGCCCAGAGCTTCAAAGAACCTTACAGAACCCTTATCTAAAGAACCAGAACCCATGCCTCGGAACCCCGATGGAACCTTACATAGAACCTTGAAAAAGCCTCATGTTCAACAAAACGCCCTAAACCCTAAACCCTAAACCCTAAACAACTCTCACCGCAGCAGCCTTGGGAACAGATCCGCCGGCCACCAGAGCTGCGGCCTTGGACTTTGGCGCCTCCGCGCGGCGAGGAAGAGTCTCTAAAGGCTGGAAAAAGGGTTACTATAAGGGGTCTATGAGTCTATAAGGGTTACCAGTCTTGTTAGGGGCTTCGATATTTGGGATTTAGGGTTTAGGGAAGTCAGGTTTAGGTTATCCAGATTTAGGATTTGGGGTTTAGGTTAGGATGTAGGGATGCTGGAGTAAGGCTGATTCTTGCAGTGATGGCTTTAGCTGGAACTGAGGGCGATGGGCGAGGTTCAGGGTTTGGAATTTGAGGATTACGGTTTGAGGGTTTAGAATTGTGTGGTCTTTGTAGTAGTAGCAGCAGTAGTAGTTGCTGAAGGAAGAGGAGGCGGAGGAGGATGCTGATGATGATAACACTGACGGCGACTACTACGATGATGCAGGTGGTGATGGTGGTGACGCTTGTTTCGTGATTCACGTGATCGATACTTTGACTAGTCCCACCCGTATGAGCTCATCTTCAGGATTGCGGGCGCCGAGGATTTGGAGTTTGTGGGCCGTGACATTTCGCTGAACTGGGCTCTCGTGAGGTCCGGGCTTCCAAAGGGTCTGGGTGTCAATGCTTTGAGATTTTGTGTTGGGAGGCCGGGGTTGAGGCTGTAGCCCTGTACCACGGAAGCATTGTTTTCATCGTATGATGGAAGCCGCCAACAGGGCGTCCCTGAACTGTAGGCAAGGTCAGCGCAAGCTTCCTGGCCCAGCTTCCCTCAATCCTAAATCCCTACTGATGTAAACCCTAAACCATCAAACTGCGAAACCCTAAACCCAAAATGGCCTAAATTCTAAATCCCCAAACCCTACAACCCAAAACCCTTAAAAGCCCTAAGCCCTGCAACCCAAAACCCCAGCCTCAAAACCCCCAAAACCAAAAACTAAACACCCCCAAAACTCTCGCAAACGCTCGGCCTGAGGCGCAGAGGCTGCAGAGGCCGCCGTGGGGGCCGCCCCAGCGGCCTTCACTTTCTCCTGGAGCAGAAGGTTTAGGGTTGATTCTAAGGTTAAGGGGAGGGGGGGAGTTTAGGGAGGAGGTGTCAGGGGGTTTGAGGTTTTAGGGTTTAGGGGGTTTCGTGGTGTTGGGTTTTGGTGCTTTTCTTCCATGCTCTAGGTTTGGGCTCCAGGATGCTTAGAGTTTACGGTGCCGGGTTAAGCTGATACACCACCCAAACACCAGCAGAAGCCATGAGCCATCGCGCAGGCTAAACGACGTCCTGGCTTCAACCCCAAATCCAAAAACCCGAGGATAAATCCCAAGCCTCTAATGTAGGAATAGGGTTTCGGGTTCGTTTATAGTATAGTCATAGTAACGAACCCTATAAGGAATAGTATTGGTAATTATTTAGGCTTCCATAGTAGCACCTGCAACTCCCAAGCCCTCTAATATAGGGTCCTTAATAATTAGAATTTGGTTTTGGGACCCACTAGACTATAATTATAATGAGGAACCCCCAAAATAGGATTGGTAATTATTTAGGGTCGAAATGATAATGCGTCAAGATTATGCAGCTTTCCCGGTTCGACGGTCTGGCTAAAGTCAGGAGCCACCACACCCTTTTCGAGCCCTTTACAGGAACCCTTAAAAAAACCGTATCCTCTGAGATTGCACAAAATTGCAAGATATCTACTATTGTCCCGAAGAAATGTTAACAAACTACTCGTAACATAATCCCTCTTATGGTCCCTACGCAGTATGAAACTACAGCCCATCCCAAGCCCCCAACCCTAAACCGCTAAACCGTACACCTTAAAACCCTAAACCCCCAAACCCTAAACCCCCAAACCCCAACCCCCAAACCTACACCCTACATCCTAATCCCCAAAACCCCAAAAGCCCCAAACCTTGAAACGATTGAAACCCTAGAACCCCAAACCCTAAACCCCCCAAACCCACCCTCTTTGCTCCTCGCGGTTGGGAGCCTCCTCCCGGGCCTTGGCGGTCTGGGCGACGTCGGCGGCCTCCGGTACGAGCTGAAATGCCAGGCCAGGCTTGGGGATTCGGGGTTAGGGTTTGTTTTTAAGCTCCTTTTTACGTCTGCCCTGTTAGGGTTTAGGGTATAGGGGTTTAGGGGTTTAGGGGCTTAGGGGTTTAGCGGTTTAGGGGTTTAGGGGTTTAGGGTTTAGGGGTTTTGGGTTCGTGCTTCGGGTTTAGGGTAAAGGGCCGAGATGAGGTATAGTAACTTGAGTATGGGGCCGGGGTATTGCCCGACATCCCAAACCCTCAAAAGCCTTCCCAACTGCGCTTGATTGTGGTTTGGAGTTTGGTAGGTTACCGGGTTTCGGTTTAGGGCTCCAGGCTATGCCAGCGGCATACCCTCAAATGCCGGGCCTTGGCGACGGGAACCACGGTAGGGGCATGGGCTGGCGGAGTGGCCTTTGGCGCGGACATCCTCGGACGAGATCATGCTGGGGCTCTTTCTGTTGAGGTTCTCTCTCTTTGGGCGTTTCCGAATCTAGGGGACCCGAATATAGTACCCTAAATAGTAGGATCTTACTACCCTAATATAGCACCCTAAATAGTAGGATCTTATTATAAGGACCCTAATATAGTACCCTAAATAGTAGGATCTTATTATAAGGACCCCAGAGTAAGGTACCCCCTAATTTTCGGAGGTTTCTCCATGTTTGAGCTGCTCGAAGGCTTCAGGGATGAACGTTTGAGGTTGGGGATTCCGAGCAAGTCTAGCTTTCAGGTTTAGGGTTTAGGGGTTTAGGGTTTAGGGGTTTAGGGTTTAGGGGTTTAGGGGTTTAGGGGTTTAGGGTTTTAGGGTTTTAGGGGTTTAGGGGTTTAGGGGTTTAGGGTTTAGGGGTTAGGGGTTTAGGGTTTAGGGTTTAGGGGTTTAGGGGTTTAGGGGTTTAGGGTTTAGGGTTTCAGGAGATGAAAGACACGTATTGTAACATGGTACTGACAAGCAAGACCCCAAAACTCAACAACAAAAACCCCTGAACCCTAAATCCTAAACTCCTTTATATGAAGCCTTCAATAGAACGCTTAAAGAAACCCTGAAGGGAACCCGGATCACGTGAACCCTTTGTTCTGAGACAGCGGCTCGGGATTGTTGACGGAGGAACGAGAAAAACTACACGAGCTCTGGAGCTTGGAAAATAGCTGCGGTGGGATGGAGGGTTTAGAGCCTAGGCTTCAGGGTTAAGGGCACGTCGGCTGTAGATGTTCTTTCACGTCGTCGTGTGTTCTTGGGTGCCCTTTCCTTTCGAGCACGTGGGTCAGTAACATTAGCAATAGGACTCGAAAGCTGCATAGCCCAAGGAACAGTAGCGGTAGCAGTAGGAGTAGTCGTCGTCGTCGCAGTAGTCGTCGTAGTCGCAGTCGTAGTAGTAGTAATGGTAGTAGTCGTAGGTACCAGTCGTGGTCGTAGTAGTCGTCGTCGTGCTACTAGTAGTAGTAGTAGTAGTAGTAGTAGTAGTCGTCGTCGTCATCGTAGTCGTCGTGGTACTGGTCGCGGTAGTGGTAGTGATAGTTGTAGCAGCAGTGGCCGTGGCGGGGGTGGTACAGGTAGCTTTCGTGGTAGATCGAGGGGGTAGTGGAGGAGGAGGAGGAGAGCAGCAGGAGCAGGAGCAGCAGCAGAAACAGAAAAGCAGGACAGCAGGAGCAGGAGCAGGACAGCAGGACAGCAGGACAGCAGGACAGCAGGGACAGCAGGACAGCAGGACAGCAGGACAGCAGGACAGCAGGACAGCAGGACAGCAGG
>BGNK01000252.1:1023-27037 GCA_003297005.1 Symbiodinium sp. clade A Y106 | reverse complement strand
GTGTGTGCATAAGATGTATAAGATTCGGTAGGGCGCTGGGTTTCTTGGGGGTTTCAGGGGGGACCCCACTATGAGCCCCAGAAGGCCTGAAAAATGACGAAAGCGAACTCCGAAACCCCAAAGCTTGAAACTTCTGGCTTTCGGAGAGCACTTATCAGAAGGGTCAGTCGATTGAGTGGATGGAGGCGGGCTACTGGAGCTTAGGCGGGGAGGGGCTGCAGGTAAATTGGCGTCCCAGGCTCAAACTCTGTGGTTTAGGGGTCGAGGGGTTTAGGGGTCTGGGGTTTAGGGGGGTTTGGGGGGTTCAGGGGGCTTAGGGGGTTTAGGGGTTTAGGGGTCTAAGGATTGAAGCTTGTACGCCCTGAGCTCCGAACCCCGAAGCAAGTCTCAAACCCTCAACCTTCAATTTCTGAAGCCCACTCCAAACCCAAAGACCCTACAGGGGTTTAGGGTTTAGGGTTTCGGGCCTCTCTCAGCTTATGTAACCTTTAATGCAAGCCGAAAAAAACACACAAAGCCGGAGACGATGGGAAAATGGGGGGCCTCGTCGATGACGGCCTCCACGGACATCTCCTTGTCGGTCCAGAGGCCGTTCAAGCCGTCCTGGAAGGAGCGAACATCGAGTAGCGTAGTATAGGAGACTCAATAATTAGAAGAGGGCTTTGGCTCCTTTATAATATAAATATACTGCCGAATTGAAGGCTTCGGGTTTAGGGTTGAGGGCTTCTGAGTGCAAGGCCTGAAGGGTTTCGGGCTTCGGAGCGGGTTTCGCATGTAAGGTTCGGGGTTTAAGCTTCAGCGTTTATTTACAGTCCTCTGGTACAGGGGCTTGAAAAGGCTTTTGTTGGGTTTCTATCATACATGTCTGTAGGGCTTCTGGAAGGGAGTTGTTGGCAAGGCTTTTTTCCAAGCCTGTATACCTGCAGGGTTTTAGGTCTGGGAAAGGGTTCTACGTAGATGTGTGCCGCATTCCCAAAAATCAGCATCTACATGAAACAGGAGTTGCAGAAACCCAAACCTTCAGTCAGCCGCGCTTGTCTGCTTCATCGACGATACTCTACACCTAATGTAGGGGCCTTAATAATTAGAATAGGGTTTTGGGGTATATTATACTATAATTAGAATATGGAACCCCCCAAAAAATTGGAGAATTCCCTAACCCTAAACTCTTGTAGAAACCCTTATAGAAGCCTTTAAAGGAAGCCTATTCCAATTATTGAGGCCCCTCGGCCTTAACTGGGAAGCATCGGGTCCCGCCTCCACGGTGTCCTTGAGGCCGCCGGTCGGGGCGACGATGGGCAAAGTGCCCATGCGCATGGCCTNCGGGTCCCGCCTCCACGGTGTCCTTGAGGCCGCCGGTCGGGGCGACGATGGGCAAAGTGCCCATGCGCATGGCCTCCGAAGGGAACGGAGCCGCGGCTTCGATTTTTGGGGCGATGCGCCTTTCGGATTCAGGGTTTAGGGTTTAGGGCGCATGGCCTCCGAAGGGAACGGAGCGACGGCATCAGGGCTTTGGGCCTAAGGTTTAGGGGTCGAGGTTGTAGTTTTTTTTAAAGTGCAGTGGCCCCTTTCTCATCTACACTGAAAGCAACCTCAAAGGAAAAGGCTGCACCCAAGGCACTGTTACCTCGGGTTTAGGGCTTAGGGGTTGAGGGATTTAGGGTTTAAGGTTTAGGGCTTAGGGTTTAGGGAGTTCAGGGTTTAGGGTTTAGTATTCAGATTCTCGGGCGCTCAAGGGTATCGTAGCCAAGCGACAGGTTTCGGAGGGTTCTGTTTCGCATGATGCCTAAAAAACGGAGATGGATGGCCAACGACTCCAAGATCCCTTAATTAAGGAAGATACCTTAACTCATAGTAGGGATCCCTACTATAATTTAAGGCATATTCCTTCATTCAGGGATCTTGGAGTCTCGATGCTCCGGCTCTCTTTAAGGAACCCTAAACCCTAAACCCTAAAGAGCATAGGAACCCTAAACCGAAACCTACTCCTCGCCCCGAGGCCCTGAAGGACCGGCCTCCCCACAGATCTCTTATAGATCCCTTAAAGGAACCCCTAAGTATTCCTCCGGCTCTCTTTAAGGAACCCCCGCCTCCATCTGCACCAAGCCGCAAGGCTCCCACCTAAGGCGCTTTCGGTCGATTTCAGGCTTCAGGCAGTGGCTGAACGCTTTTTTTGGCAGCCGTTAGGGTTTAGGGTTTAGGGGTTTAGGGTTTAGGGTTTAAGGGTTTAGGGTTTAGGGTTTAAGGGTTTCAGGTTTAGGGTTTAGGGATCGTCGTAGAGTTCGTAGCGAAATGGGCGAGGAGGATGGAGAAGGGAAAGGGAGAAGGAGAAGGGATAAAGCATGAAAACGACTGACACGGGCACGCGGTGATCATCGCTAGGTTCTCTCTCGACCTGATATATGCACGGTGCGCATTGGCCTTGATGCCGAACTCGCAGTGTCTCTACGATCCTAAACCTGTCACACAAACGCCTAAACCCAAAATGTAAAGTCGCGCAGAGTACAAACCCGAAAAGTGTTGTTGCGCTTTTGGCAGAACCAGGCCTGAGAAGCCCTCCTTGCCAGACCACAATTTAGACAGGGGCTTTAAGAATCCGCAAAGGGTTCTGGTGTATATTATCGTATAATGTAGGAACCTGACTAAGAAACCCTGGGCCTATAACCCCCAAAATAATAGGATTCATATAAGGAACCCGAATAAAGGCCCAAGGTTTCTTAATCAGGTTCCTACATTAGTTCGGTATTAGACCCTGAACCACCCTAAACCCTAAACCCCTAAGCCCACAGCCAAAGCCCTGCGGACTGCCGGTCGGTGCCTGGAGGGAAGGAGCGTGTAGTCGCAGCCGGCCAACAAGGCGTAGCGCTCGGGGCCCATCCAGCCTGAACCCGAAAAGGAACCGTAAAGAACACCTCAAGGAACCCTAATAAATCTTTTAAAGGAACCCTAATAGATCCTTTAAAGGAACCCTAATAGATCCTTTAAAGGAACCCTAATAGATCCTTCAAAGGAACCCTTATTATAGATCACTTCAAGGAGCTTTTAAAGGAACAAGAAGGACGCTTGGACACTTGCTCTGGCTTCCTCTTTCAAATTCGGCTCCAGGGTGCAAGGTCTAAGGTATCTTATCTCTCTGTTTTGTAAGCGGACCCTTTCTTGTGTTGAGGGGTTGTTGGGTTAAGGATGGCTTAGGACTTAAGGTTCGTAGGGTTGAGAATTTGTGGGCTTTGGGTTTAGCGTTTGGAGTTTACGGGTCGGGCTTGGATGGAAGATAAGTTCAATCTCTAGAGGAATCCCGCGTGCGCCTGCGTAGAAAAACTTGGTGGGGTACTTCTTCTCGACGGCCTTCGTCCTCGCATTCAAGGCAGCTGGCCAAACACAGGCTTCACCCCCAAAGCGCAAGCATTGGAGCCTGCAAAAATCACCAATACTATCTGTTAGGATTTTGGTATCATGTACACCAAAACCCTATTCTAATTGTGAAGGCCCCGTTAAGAAAGCTAAAGCTTTGTTGGTCCCCCCCAAAGAAAAATAGTACAGGAAATTACTAAGGCCCCGACTATAGTATGTCCTAAACATGAACACACCCGAACCCTCAACACCCTGAAAGCAAAGCCCTGCAGCTTCGGCGTCTTGCAATCCAAGGCCCCGTCCCTAAAGCCCTAACAAACCTGCATACCCCAAAATCTCCCAAAACCCCAACCTCATCTAAAGCCCCTTCAAGCCTCAAAGCAAGAAGGGAAAACCCTTATAAGAGTAGAAGCTCTTGTGGTAACCCTTATGAATTATAGCCCTCCTTATAGTCATCCTTATGGCAGCCCTTTAAAGGAAGCCCTCAGAAACTCGAAGCGAAGGTCTGCGGCCGCGAGGCTGAGCCACGAGGTCGGCACGGCCGGAGCCGACGATGACGACCTGGAGCTCGGTGTCCTGGCGAAGGGAGGCCCTTTAGATTTTAAAGCAAGGGGGGATTTCCGTTTGGAAGGGCTACTATATGGAGGACGATGAGGATTACTATAAGGCTTTCTGTAAGACTGTAAAGGAGGCCTTCTTAAGAGGGCGTTCGGGTTTAGGGAGCCGGGACTGTGGGGTTTTAGGGCTTAGGGTTCAACCCTGAACCCAAACCCCAAAACTCTAGACTACCCCTGAAGCTGTAAACACCCCTCAAATCCCCCGAAAGGAACCCGAAACCCTCAACCCTAAAACCCGAAGCCTTGAACCTTAAAACCCGAAAGCCTGCGCCTTTCCCCCGAACCCTAAAACCCTAAACCCTGAACCCTGAATCACAGTACCCTAAAACCCTAAAACCCTAAACCCTGAATCTCTGAACCCTAAAACCTAAACCCGGAGAGCTTCAAGCCCAAAGCCCTAAAGCCCGACCCCTTTCAAAGGAACCCTTTAAAGGAACCCTAAGGTAATTCTAAAACGCCCCTACTAATAAACCCTAAACCCTAAACCCTAGACCCTAAGGTAATTCTAAAAGGCCCCTACTAATAATTAAAGCCTAAAGCCGTGTTCAACCCCGAAGTGCTGGGAGTCGGGGAGCCTCCAAGATCTCCACCAGGGCCTCCAAGAGGAGGTCGTAGCCCTTCTGGGCATCCAGCCTGTCAGCGGGGCTTGGGGATATGGGTAGTTCTCGAAATTGGGGTTCCCTTCAGGGTCCTCAATATGCCTCCCAGGGCTTGGGGAACGGGGATTTTAGGGTTTCAGAGAACGGGGCTTTTAGGGAATAGGGTTTGAGGGCTTTTAGGGTTTAGGGTTTAGGATTTGTGGGCATCGAGCCTCCCAAAGCTTTAGGGTTTAGGGCTTTGGGGGGTTTGGGGGTTCAGGGCTTCGGGTGTAAAGGGTCTAGGGTTTAGGGCTTTAGGGTTTAGGGCATCCAGCCTCCCAGGGCTTGGGGATATGGGTAGTTCTCGAAATTGGGGTTCCCTTTAGTGTCCTTTTTTATGGGTGCCGTACTATATTGGGGCCCTAACAGGGACCCTAATTTAGAGAACTACCCATATGGGTTAGGGTTTCAGGGAACAGGGTTTTTAGGGAATCGAACTTCAGGAATAATGATAATGTTTAGGGCTTGGGGTGTTTAGGGCTTTGGGTTTAGGGAGTTTGGGATGCTTTAACTCTTCGCAGGCCGTTTGGAGCCCGCGAGCCTTCCGATGAAGCACATCAGGGGGCCGGTGGAAGCCGGGAGGTTGTTCTGCGCGCGGTAGCTGGCCTGGCGAGGTGCAAAAGCTTAACCCAACATCACTGAAGAACCCAAAGCCCCAAAATCTGCAAACCCTCTCAGAAGAACCCAGAGACTAACCCTTACAGGAACCCTTGGAAAGACCCTAAAACCCTAAACCCTTCTAGTACTCATAACAACCCCTATAGGAGCCCCAAAAGCAACACTTATAGTAACCCTTATTGACGTATAGTAACCCATTAGAGGAACCCTCATAACAACTTGTAGGATCCCATTATAGAACCTAGAACCCTTATGATGACCCTTATAGGATCCCTTAAAGGAGTGCTTAGACGAACCCATCAGAAAACGCCCCCCCCAAAGGAACCTCCCTAATTAAACACCAAACCCTTATAGGAACCCTTAAAGGGAACCCTAAAGGGAACCCTTATGGGAACTTGTGAAGGAACCCTCAAACACCCCCAAAAATCTTTGCTTTACCCAGAGACTCAAACACCCCCATTAAGGGATCTACTTTTTGGATCCTCCCGTCTGGGTAGGGTTTAGGGTTTAGGGTTTAGGGTTTAGGGATTAAGGGATCTACTTTTTGGATCCTAGGAACCCCAAATCCGCCCCCAGAGAACCGGCCTTCAGCTCCGCCTTGGCCTCCGGGGCGGTGGCCGCCTTGGCGAAGGAAGGCGCCAGCTATGGCTTTGGGGGTTCCTTATAAGAGGGCTCCTTAAGGGAACCACTAGGCTACTACTATATAAGGGCTACTATAACTGCTACTTCTTGCATAATCCCCTTAAAGATTACTGTACTGTTGGGTGCTATAACGGGGTTCCTTTAAGGGAACTACAATGGGGCTCTCTTTGCTTAGGGTTCCCTTTAAGGGTTCCGTTGAAGGTTACTATAATAAGTGTGACTGTAAGGGTTGCTATGAGGGTTACAAAACATGCAAACACACGCTATTCTAGATGATTCAATACTTTTCGTCTATGCGCTGTTTTTTGTCCCAGTGCTGAGGCCGTTTAGCGTGGGTTTTGGGGGTGCAGGGTTGTGTGGTTCAGGGTTGTGGGCTTTATTGGATTTTCAGACTTTGGGGTTTTGGGGCTTAGGGCTTTGGGCCGTAAATCTTCGTACACCAAACCCGTAGCCTTGACCTTGAGAGCGAAGGTTCGCTTGGAGGCGCCAAACCCGCCAGCGCCCAAAGCCTGGACCCTATGCCTCCTGAGCGTCCGGCGGTGAAGACTCCGCAGCTCATCATGGTCTTCGTGACGAAGTTCTTGTCACTGGGGGTCACGCCCTCCTTCACGCCGTTCAGGATTCCTGCGTCATGGCAGCTACTAGTTGAACAATATTGAAGGTCTAGGGTCTGCGGAGGAGAGAAAGATTAATATACCATTAGACTATTAGATACAAGAAGATACTAACACATATTCTAATGTAATATAACATTCGATGATTTACCATAATATACTGGGAGGACAGCCTTACAGGAGACCGGAGACCAAAATCCGCATGGCTCTACTTAAAGCTTCCTCTGCAAAGGGTCCTGTGCACTTGCCCAAGCTGAAGAGGTCCTCCAACTCCACGCCCTGTGTGCAGTAAGGCACTTTGACTGACTTTCGCTGCCACACTGGCTTTCACCCTCTGCACCTCTGAGATGCAGGTCGCTCGTGATAACCCCCCAAACCCTAAAGCCCTAAAGTCTTCAGAGCTCAGCCCTACAGTCGAGTCTGCACAGATCAAGGCCTTCTCCGGATCCGTGCAGCACTCCGCCGCGTAGCTGGGAGACACGGTCAGAGCCTTGAGCAGGTTTTTTTGCAGGCTCAAGGAGATGTACATCCACATGCACATGTTACATAGTACATATTACATATTGCGGCACATATTACATATACAGGAGCCTGTGCCTGCATGATTGCATGCCGAATGCATATGTATGAAAGTATGGATGGATGGATGGATGGATGGATGGATGGACGGACGGACGGATGGGATAGACGGTTGGCTAAATGGATGGATAAATGGGTAGACAGTATTAGACAGTTACAGATAGGCGAAAGATAGATAGACTGTAGATAGACAGGACAGATAGGACACACGCACATATGTGTATATACTGTGTATATACCTTTACATAATTTTCAGACATATATACATATATACACAGATACATAGATACATAGATACCTATATACATATGCACATATATACATGTATACACAAAGACATATCTACGTTTATACATATGATATGTTTTCATACACACGTGCATATATATGCACACACACACACGTATATATCCGCGTATCTTACGTGACTTTATGGATGCATGCGCACGTGCACCTGTGTGTGCATGTGTGCATGTCGCCGAGCTGGAGCCGCGAATCCCCTACAGCTCTGTGTCTGTCTGTCTGTCTGTGTGTGCGCGTTCTTGCGCATGCCCTTTTTTTGCCTGCACAGTTGAATGTCAATGTGTTTGCCGAACTGTTTACGCAATGCATATCCCTGAACCCTAACAGACTAAGAACACTAAACCCTAAAGACTAAACCCAAAACACTAAACCCTAGTCTACACTTGATGCCTTGCCCTGGGGCCGTTTATTGCTTGGTCACGAACGAGCTGTGACTTCGGCTGGCCGTGGCTGTTCTGAAGCAGATAGCACAACATGATATGCTATGATTTGCTATAACATGTGATAAAAACTACTATTACAGTTTTTTTAAATTTGCCAGAATATAATATGTTATCATGAAATACAATGTAATATGCTTAATATAGAGGGATCAAGAGCATGGCTGGGTTGCGGACCCGATCGGCATAGCGCAGACCCGCAGCCATGGTGTTGATGCAGGACATCTGCGGCGAATCTGAAACTGTTGAAGCCGATAATTCCGAAAAATGTTGGCTCCTGCTGTTGAGAGATGAAACTCTAGTCACAAAACCCCAAAGCTAAATTGCAAAGAGCGTTGACTTACGACTGCTTTCTGCCCTCTAGACTCTAGGGTTCAGGAAGGTTTTCCAGCCTGTGTACCGTGAGAGTTGAGGGCTTGGGTTTCGGGAACCCTCATTGCGAAACACTATAAACCCCCAAACTCCAAACCCCAAGCTCAGGCACGGCCTTTTCGTTGTACTTGCCGATGCGCAGTGGCATCTTGAAGGTGATGCCTGGGCATTTTTTCAAGAGGCTGAACTGAATCACCTTAGTACGGAAATTTTGCTTTTTACTGTTTGCTATCTCTTGAACTTGCCACAATGCGGAAACCATATGTTCTACCATGTTTCTAATTAAGCAAGCACACTAGCCCGAAACTCACTGCTCGACACATTTTTTCGCTGCTATAATAAAGCCATCCTATTTCTACTAGCGGTTTTAAACTCATCAGCAAGGCCCATGTCATAGTTTGCTATAGTCTATTATAATATATCGTACAATACTGCACTATGTTGTAGTATATGATTAAGTTCACTATTCCTATGTAGTTTTATTCCTACAATTATTATCAGTTCATCAGCAAGAGCCCAGATGCTGTCGATGTAGCGCTCTGGCACGCCGAAGACGCTGGCGAGGCCTGGATCAGGTTCCCTTGGGTTTGGTGCCCCCATGCAGCAACAGTCTATAATGTACTGTTGTATTTTATAAGATACTCTGATATACTATAATGCACTACAATATACTATGTATGATGGTGTATAATGTACTATAGAAATACTATGATATACGATGATATACGGTAGTGAGGACAGTAGCAGTCTATAAGAGGACTGCTATGAAGGGCCTCATATTTCTGTATTCGAGTGGGGGGCAGTATCCAATAGGGTCCTTCCCAGCCCGAACCAATGGTTTAGGGCTTAGGGCTGGAAGATGGCAATACTGAAGATCAAAATCCTCCCTGCTGTGTCGGGGCCCAGTGCTCCGCCGAAGCCCAGACCCTCAATAATCTCATACCCTCCTACACAAGCAGAAACCTAAAGCCAAACACCGCAAAGCCCGAAATCCAAAACCCTACACGGAGAGCCCGATCCCTCAAGCCTTCCTCAGTATTATTTAAGTATAACTTAAAGTAACCTTAAAACCCTTATGGAACCCCGAAAACCCCAACAGAACCAACCCCCTTTCGAGCCTTCCTCACGCACGAATCGGCCCTGGAAGACGGCGTTGTGGCAGAGGAAAGCGGACTTCGTGTTCGTCCATTTGCCTGGAGTTTAGGGGTTTAGGGTTTAGGGATTTAGGGGAATTGGGCTTTACATGGTTATGTGGTTTATGGTTTAGGGTCCAGGTGCCTGCAGGTTTACTTTTGAGCGTTTTGGGTGCAGGCGTTTGGTGGATTTGGAAGGTTTATAGGGTGTATGTAGGGGTTTAGAGGATTTTGGATTTTGGACTTAAGGCTTTTAAAGTTTTCATGGTTTAAGGCCTGCCAGCAAGCGGAGGTCGGGATTGGAGTTGCTTGGGGTGGTAAGAGACGCGGAATGAAGAGAGAGAGAGAGAGAGAGAGCTAAACCCTAAACCCTAAAACCCTAAACCCTAAACCGATCTGTTTATAAGCTGTGGTTTATAGACTGTGGGGGTCGAGAGGATTGATAGTTGAAGGTTCCGGTGCCGAGCTCCGGCCTTGCTTGGAGGTTCATGGGAAGGTATAAGTGGGGTTTAGGGTTCCTTTAAGCGTTCTATAGGGTTTAGAGTTTAGGGTTTAGGGTAGTTATAACTGGGGTTATAAGTAAGGTAACCATAATTATAACCCATATTAGGGGACTTATAACCCCACTTATAGCTACCCATGAACCTTCAAGTAGAGGGTGGCTTCACTACAGTGCTTTGGGGTTCCGGGCCATGAGCCTTCTAAGGCTAAATTCTGGCCGTGGGCCTGTGGGCTTCTCGGCATGGATGAGCATGGGCACCAGGGCCGAGTGCCAGTCGTTGCAGACCACCATGCAGTCACCTCCATACCTGCTCGCTCTTGGAAAAGTCTTTCTGGTTTTGGGGTAGGGAGGCGGTCGAGAGTTTGCACTTACCCCCAAGTCTCTAAATCGAATACCCAACGCGGAACCACCGAACACTCCAACTCCTCAACCCCCAACTAAGGACCTTACCTCAATCCTAACTCCGAGAACCCAGACGCCCAGTCAAAGCACTCCGAGCCCCGGGCACAGCGCCGCCCAGGGGCAGCTCCTGAATCGCCTTCAACGCGGCCTCCGCAACGAAGGGAGGTTTTACGGCTTGTAAGTTTAGATAGGGTTTAGGGTTTTCGGGTAAGTAGTATAGACGCCTAAAATATTAAACCCAGGGTCCGCAGTATTTGGGGTTATTTCAACAAACCCTGATGAACAATGTCGCGGCCAATTGAGCAGTACCCTACGCTACCCATCTGAAATCATAGGGAGTACGTAAGCTTTCAGAATTTCAATGGCTATTCGTACCCCTACCCCCAATCCTGCAGGTACCAATACTTCTAAACCTGAATCCTGGCAGTACCCTTATAGAACCCACAAAGAAACCCAGAAAGCATCTAAACCCACACATGAAAACGTCGTAACACAATTCGTTAGGGGTCCTTGGTATGATGATCCCAAAACGCATCCTCAAGAAAAGTTCGGATCAATGAAGGCCCATCGCCCTTATAGAGCCCCCCATGGGCCATCCCGAAACCCCTTAAAGCCCGAAAAAAAGTTCATGGGTGGTTACAAGTCCCCTAATATGGGTTATAATTATGGTTACCCTACTTATAACCCCACTTATAACCACCCATGAACCTCTTTTTTTAGTTCCGGGTTGAGGGGTTGACTGGATAACATCCGATCTCCCTCCACGCCTTGCAGAAGTAGGCAAAGCGAGCCTGGTTGTCTGCGAAGTCCTGTCTGGGACGCTACGTAGGGGTTGAAGAATTACGAAGGTTTAAGACATGTAGGGATTTAGGGTTTGGGGGTGTTGGGGGATTTGGGCATTGGGCCTAGCTGTCTGTGCTCGCTGAATTGAAACTTTGGAATTTCGGGACTATGGGGGGGGGGGTGTCGGATGCCGGTTTTGAGCCTCGCGGTTTCGGATTCTTCTCGGGTTTTGGGCGGGGCTAGAGTCTAAGATTGAGGATCGTCTTTTAGGATTTAGGGGCTTACGGTTGAGGGCCTGGGGATCCAGAATCTACACAATCTTGATTTTACCGATCGATCGGAGCCGTCCTGACCCCACTCCGGGCCGTAGAGCTTGGCACCTGCACAAACCCGCAGACGCCACTCATCCGGCAGTTTTCGCACATGATTCCCTGTGCAAACGACACCTACATGCGCTACTGCAACTCCCAAATCTGCACTCTGCTGCCAGCCCAAAGACTCATTATCATTGGGTCTTCATAATTAGAATAGGGTTTGGGGGCCCAGTAATTATACTAGAATTATACTAGAATTATAATAAGGAACCCACCATAGTAATTGGTAATTTTTAAGGCCCCGATACTCCGCAAATCCGGCAGACCGGTGCTAGCTTCCACCCTTGGGCGAGGCCTGTCAGCCCGTTGACGCGCTCCAGGAAGGTGGGGTGATCGACGAAGACGTAGTCGACCTGCAAACGCGAATCCAAGCAACAGCAGAGCCTGCCACGCTGCTAGAACTAGAACCGCGATGGGAAGGAAGAGCCTTCTGCTTGTAGGTGTGGAAGAAGTGCACGGACTCGTTCTTGCCGCCCATGGGCACGGAGCCCCAGTAGCCCGTGTCCCAGGCCTCCTTGTACTGGTCGTAGCCTGAACATGGCAAGAGGAGCAGCCGTTGTGAGCTCAGCACATGACGGCACGTGGCCTGTTCAGAACATGAATGGGGGTTTGGGCTCTGAGCCTATCGGATCTTTGCAGGATTCTACGCCGAGGAGCGAGGAGAGATGACCATGCAGCGGTGGCCCAAGGCCGCGAGAGCAATGGGCAGGCCGTCCATGGCCTCACCCAGGCCTGAAAGCACGCATGCTGCAAAGATGTCGCCCGAGGGCACCACAGCAGGAGCGCCTCCAGTCTTCGAGAAGGGCGCCACTTCGCTGGTCACGAACACGATCCTGACAACCATTCGGCTGACAAGCGACAGACACATGTGCAAGCCCGTTCACCGAGGGGCTGGAACTTCTTGCTGATGGTGGTGATGAACTTGCCACCAGCCATAGACACGGCCGGGCGTCCCTCATGCATAGACCATGCCAACACAGGCAGTGCATGCTTCTAGGTGGTGAGATTTCGATCGCCTCAGCCATAGCGCGTCCAACGGCCACGGCAGGTGGCCCGATCTGCACCACGGTCGAAATCCGGTTAGAGTGAACCCGCCCCGACACTTGCCAGCCATGAACCACAAGCATCCGTTTGAAGCTGCATCAAGCGAGATGTGAGCACTGCGAACCTTTGGGGCGCTGCTGGGCAGAACGGCGCCGGCCGCCTCAAGCGAAGCTGGCTGGGATGAAATCTGATACTGGCTCCGACGAGACAAGGATCCGTCCAGGCCTTGGCGTAGCCCCTGGCAGGGCCAACGGAGCTGGTGGTATGCGCGCTGCTGGCGACCTCGCCGGCAGCCACTGGCTTGCCGCTGACGATGTTCAGCACCTGAGCGGTCAAAGTGCTCCACGTGCCAAAGCTGCAAGGCAGCACTCTGCACCTCGAGGCGAGCCTGACATGTGCCAGCCAAGAGACGCTGGTAGGGGCGGCCTGGGTCATAGTCGCGGAGCCGGCGTACTTGGAGGTCGTCGGCATGGCCGCGGCCGGTTTCGCCTTGGCCTGAGAAGCACCAAGCCCCAAATCCGACAAAGCCTGCAAAATCCACCGCCGACAGTTTTGCCCCTAGCCCCGAACTTTCTGCCCTGAGCTCAAAGTCACAAACAACTGGATGCCTGAGCCCCGAACGACCCTAAACCCTGAACCCTAAACTCCTAAACTCCTCAAACCTAGACCCTAAAACGACCCTAAACTCCTAAACTCCTCAACCCCCTAGAACCCTATAGTACCTTTAGAGGAACCCTTACAGATCCCTTAAAGGAACCCTTATATAGTCCTAGACCCTACACCCCGAGGCCTGGCACCCCTAAAAGCCCCAAACTGCGGGCCTTGGGCGCCTCCGCCTTGGCTCCCATTCCTGGCGCCAAGGTTTAGGGTTTAGGGTTTTGGGGTTTAGGGTTTAGGGTTTTGGGGTTTAGGGTTTAGGGTTTTGGGGTTTAGGGTTTTGGGTTTTGGGGTTTAGGGTTTAGGCTTCCTATCAGGGTTCCTATCAGGGTTCTATCATGGGCTAGTATTAGGGTTCCGAAAGCTTCCAGAAATTCGGCCCCCCTCTTGGACTTAGGGCCGATCGAGAGCCCAAACCAGACAATCCGAAAAGCCTAAGCCCTACGCCTAAAAACCCACAACCCTTAAGCCCTAAAGCCCTAAAAGCCAGAAAGACCCAGAAACCCTAAACCCTAAACCCTAAACCCTTAAGCCCTAAAGCCCTAAAAGCCAGAAAGACCCAGAAACCCTAAACCCCAAACGCGTGTCCTCTGGCCAGGACCGAGCCGGTTGCAGCGAAGCGCTCGGCAGCCGTCGCAGGCTTCTTTCCTTCCTGACTTGGGATTAATTAAGGGATATTGGAGTCTCGGAGTTTACGGCTCCATGTTCAGGGGGTTTATAGGGGTTTAGGGGTTCAGGGTTCTGGGTTCAGGGCTTAGGGCTTTAGGGTTTGGGTTTAGAGCTCAGGGTTCGGGATGCCGGGCAGGTCAGCGCAGACCCCAAGTCCCAAATCCGAAAAGCCAAACCCACAGCCATGAACGCGAGACCTCCGGGAGGATCTAGAAAGTAGATCCCCTAATTTGGGGCCCTATACCGGCTACTTTTTTGGAACCCCCATTAAGGGATCTACTTTTTGGATTTTGCCGGGGGTCTGGGAAACCATAAACGCGAAACCCTCGAGCCTGGGGGCGGAAGGTGACGAAGATCCCAAAACTCCCAAGGAGCCTGACCCGTCTAAGCATCCTTTTCCAACCCACACCCGCCTCCATCACCTTCTAGAACCCTTATCGTAGCTAAAGAAGCCCTTAGCCTTAGAGGAACCCTAAAAGCCCCAAACCCTGAACCCTAAACCCTAAACCCTGAACCCTAAACCCTGACCCTAAACCCCTAAACCCAGCCCTAAAAGCCCTAAGAGCCCTAGAAGCCCAAGCCGCCTCCATGACGGCGGCGGCGGAAATCGGGGACACCGCCTTGGACTTGGGAGCTGCGGCGGAGACCTGGGAGCAGCCGGTGTCTCGGCTCCGCGGCTTCCGGGGGTTTGGGGTTCAAAATAAGGGTTCCTATGAAGGGTTGCTGTAAGGGGTACTATAAGGGTTCCTTTCAGGGATCTGTAAGGGTTCCTCTAAAGGTACTATAGGGTTCTAGGTTAGGGGGTTTAGGGTTTAGGGGTTTAGGGTTTAGGGTCACCATGATACTCAACAGATCGCAAGAAGAACCCTCTTATACCCTCACGACCCTAAACCCTACACCCCTAAAGCCCAAAACCCTCTAAACCCGAACCCTAAAACCTTAAAACCCCGAAACCATACAGCCCAAACCCGAACCCCTTTAGGGCTTTTTGTGCCCAAAACCCTAAGAACCTTAAAACCCTAAAACTCTCAACCCTAAAGCTCTAAAGCCCCAAACCCTTTAGGTTTTTTGTACCCAAAACCCTGAAACCTTAAAGCCCCAAAACCCTTGAGGGCCCTTTAAAGGAACCCCTTAATACTCTTATAGTATTACAGGTCCCGTCAAGGAACCCTTATAGTACCCTTTAGGGTTTTTTTTGTCGGCTGCAGCCCGGCGGCTCCGGCGGAGGCCGGGCTGGTGGTGGTCGGGCCGCTGCCGGAGGCCTAATCGACCGATCCCGAGACCACAGGGTTACTCTAGGGCCTTGATACGCGTGAAAGAATTACAGTTAATCATAACAGTAAGAATAAAGATAATAATAAGAATAGGAATAACAAGATGAATAATATTAATAATAAGAAGAAGAAGTAACAGGGTCCCCGTTTAGGCTTCTAGAAGGGATCTATAATAGGAATCTATGATATTGGGGGATTCCGCAATTCGAATAGGGTTTGGGGCTACATTGTACATGAGGAGCCCTAAGGAATCATATTGGTAATTATGGGAGCTTCTATATTACTCCAAGACTCTCAGGTTTTTGAATGCCCCTTTAAAGGAGCCCTTAAAGGAACCCTTAAGGGTGTCTTTAAGAGTTCCTTTACGGGCTCCTCTAAGGCTTCCTTTAACATCTTTGTGTGCAGGGCTTACAAGGTTACAACATATTCCAGAAGCAAACTTAATGGATGTGCATGCATCTGCAGAGTATAAAGCAAGATCGTATATTGTGGTGCTGTATAATACTGTATAAGAAGACATGATAGGACACAGACATACAATTACAAGCCGAAGCTCTCCTTCATGTCACCATCAGACCCCGCCACATCCGAAATCCTAGACCCTGGACACCACACCCAGGAACCCTAACACCCAAAACCCCAAAATCCCAAACCCTAAAGCCCGAAACCCTAAACCCAAAAGCCCGAAATCCCTGAGCCCAAGAATTCCCTAAAGCTCAAAGCCGGGAGCCCTAAACCCAAAACCCAATCAACAGAACCTCGAAAGAAGCCACAATGGAAGCTTCCAAGAGCCTGAAAGGACCCATATTTTGCCGAACCTGTGTAGAACCTTCCAGAGCCCTAGCGAACCCGTAACAACTCCAGAGCGCGTACAAAAGCCCTACTATCGAACCCTTACGGAACCCTAAAGAGCTTTAAAGAGCTCTTGCCAAACTCCAGAGCCCCTGTAATGTCGAAGCCTTATAGAACCTTGCAGAGGTTTTTTCAGGACCCTTGTAACACAAAACACTCCAAACTCCAGAAACCTTGTAGCACTTCTAATATCGAAGTCTCATTGCCTACAAAAACTCCAACTCTGCCGCTGCCTTGGGAGCCGATGCACCGGTCACCAAGGCTGCGGCCTTGGACTTCGGCACCTCCGCGCGGCGAGGACTCCGAGACAAGGCTGCCATGAGGGGGTTCTATAAGTGGCTTTGTTCTATAGGGGTTACTCTTCTTTTTAAGAATAAAGGATGTATAAGGGTTACGAGAGTAAGGGGTCCTAGAAGTCTATAATTCGATAGTTAGGATTTCCGGTCACGGAAGTTATATTTACTAACTAGCAACTAACAACCCACTACATTCTTGGCTTATAACCACCTTTGACCTCTGCACCCTGACACCCCTGCAGACCCACCCTAAATACCCTGATACTAATTACCCTAAACCTAGCCCCAAACCCAACCCTTAAACCCTGAAGCTAAACTCCTAAAAACCCTACATCCTACCTCTAACCATAAATACTCAGTCCCCTGAGCCCCAAAAACCAAGCATGGCCTGGGGGGGTGCGGAGGCCGCCGTGGCCGCCGTAGGTGCCGCGCCAGCGGCCTTCACTTTCTCCTGGGAGGCTTCAGGCATGAGAGCTTAGGTCTTTGAATTTTTTTTTGAGGGCCTTTTTGGGTCAGGGCTTAGGGCTTTAGGGCTTTAGGGCTCTGGGTTTTACGGGGTTTTGGGCTTCAGGGCTTCAGGCTTTGAGGGCTTAGGGCTTTAGGTCCTTTTCCTGTTTTGAAGGTTCAGGCTGCGAGGTTTTCAGCAGCTCGCGGGTTTAAGGTTCTAGGGTTTAAGGGTTTAGGCTTTAGGGTTTAGGGCTTAAGGTTAGGTTTTTTAGGGTTTAGGGTTTAGGGTTTAGGCTTTAGGTGTAGGGCTTAAGGTTAGGTTTTTTAGGGTTTAGGTGTAGGGGCTGCGTCCGTGTGTCAGGGCTTGGAGTTTTGGTGTTTCGCGTCGTCTGGGGCTTGAGGTTTGGGGTTTGGAATGTAGGTTCCAGGATGAGGTCTTGCATATGCCATCCGACATAACTACAATTGTCAAACTATAGACTATAACCACATATTCCGAATCCCTTCAAAGACATCTCGCCACGTGCGAAACTATAAACCGAGTCGGCCATCGACCGCGTTGGTTGCTGGGGTCTCTATGGCTTGTGAAGGTCTTCACGGCTTGGGGTTCAGACTTTCAGCTTCACACAAAAAACCCTAAACCCTGAAACTCAACCCTAAACCCCGAACCCTAAACCCCCAAACCCTAAACCCTAAACCCTGAAACCCCAAACCCTAAACCCTAAACCCTGAAATCCCTACACCCTAAACCCTAAACCCTAAACCCCGAACCCTAAACCCCTGCACCCTACACCCTAAACCCTGACACGCCAAACTCTAGAAGAACCCCGTTAAAGATGCATTGAGGCGAGGAGTTCCCATCAGACGGCTGAAGTCTTCGGGACGTCGCTGGGGTAATGGAGGGGCCTGAACAATTAGAATAGGGTCCTTTTCCTTGAGGGTTCCTTGTAGAAAGTTCTATAAGGGTGTAGAGTAAAGGCTAACCCCGAAAGGAAAAGACCCGCATGCGAAGGGTTTGGGTGGCTCAGGGGTCTAGAGCTTTCGGGATTTGGGGTTGTAGGGTTTTTAAAGCTCTGGGATTGCTAAACCCCAACCCCTAAACCCTACACCCTACATCCTAATCCCCAAAACCTTAACACCCCCAGACCCTGAAACCCTGAAACCCTAGAACCCCCCAAACCCTAAACCCCAAACCCCTAAACCCCCAAACCCACCCTCTTTGCTCCTCGCGGTTGGGAGCCTCCTCGCGGGCCTTGGCGGTCTGGGCGACGTCGGCAGCCTCCGCAACGAGCGTGAAAGGCGCAGGTCAAGGGCCTTGGGTTTATGGATTTAGGGTTTTGAGTTTAGGTTTTAGGGGTTAGGTCTTTAGGGTTCTGGCTGTACTTCGCTCTGAAAACTCATAAACCCCTGAACCCATCAACTTGAACCAAATAAGTTCATTGCATTTCAGAAGCCCTCTTAAACTCTAAGCCCCGGTCCGACAGGAGGGATCCCTTCCCACAACTCTCTAGCCTTGCGGCCAAACTGCCAATCTCGAACCACCTCAGTGGAACCTTATCCCGAGATTCCCGAGATCCTACATGTCTCGGCGACAGCACTAAATGACTAACATGTGAAAGAATAGAACTGGATTCGGGATAACCATCACCAAGATCATCATCATTGTAACCGCTGTACTTCTCCAGAGACCAGACATGAGTGACATTTTTGCACTGAAGAATCACCATGACAGTAGCTCCGAAAAACATAGGAAAACGGCCTGTATTGCTCGTCGTCATCATCGTGGCAAGAACCATAAGGATCATGATTACCATCAAGGACATCATGCTCTTAGGCTCCTCGTACTAGCACCGAACACTGCGCATCATGTCCCTTAACTCTAGGCCCTAAACCCCCTAAACCCTGAACCCTTAAACCAGAAATGCTACAGGATAGGGTTTAGGGTTTAGGGTACTTTGGGGTTTAGGGTGTGAGGTGATTTAGGGTTTAGGGTAATTTTGGGTAATTTAGGGTTTATGGGTTCAGGAGCCCCGGCCTTGGCGACGGGAACGACGGTCGGGGCCTGCGCTGGGGGAGTGGCCTTCGGCGCGGACATCCTCGGAGGAAGTCGCACTGGAGGTTTGGGGTTTGGGGATTAGGGATGGTTAGGGTTTAAGGTCTAGGGGTTAGAGGTTAGGGTTTGAGGTGTAGGATTTCGGGGTTCGGATTTGGGATTTAGGGTTTAGGGTTTAGGGTTCTAGGGTTTAGGGATTAGGGGCCAGGGAGGGCCTCTGTTTCTTGAAGGGTCCAGATGGGTTTCTTGATAAGGCGCCGAGAAGGGTGAGGGGTTGAGGGTCCTCAGTGTTCAAGGCTCGGGGGCTTCAGGGTTGAAGGGTTCCCGGGCGTACGAGTTTAGGGGCTTTCGTTCGGGGATCGGCGAGGCTTAAGGCTGAAGTGTCTGGGGTTGACAGCATGGGCGGAGCATGGCACTGGAGCTGTGAGCTCAGGGTCTCTGGGGCTTGCAAGGCTTCAGTCACGTTGGTTCACTTGGGAGGATTTTCCCGGAAGGATCTAGAAAAGGGTCGAAGCAGTGAGGCAGTGAAATCTAGTGCATTTCCGTCTGAGGCTCGGAGTGCGGGAGGTTGAAGGCGATGTCAGAAAGAGAGCTTAATGTAGGGGCCTCAATAAGTACCTATACTATTTTGGGGGTTCCGTACTATGATTTTAAGGCCCCTATATTGCCTATTGGGGCGCTTTCAGCCAAGCCTACACCCCCAATCAAATGCTGGGGGTTCGGTTTGAGAAGGGCCCTGAAAGCCCAAAGCACTCAGCCCTATGGGTGTTTTGCTAGTGATTAGGGAACCATAGCGCCCTCAGCCTAGACCTCTTAAGCCCAAAGCCGAGTTGTCGACATCAAGACGTCTGTAGAGACTTTGATGTACCCTGGCTTCTGACTGATGCCGGACTCCACAACAAAAATCGGAGGCCTGCAACCCGAAAACCTCGAACCCCTAAACCCCAAAGCCGTCTCAATGCCTCAAGCATTTGGAGGTCGGGGTCCACCCAATCCCAGCGACCCCAATGCCCACAGCCATAAAGCATTGCATGACTTAGGTATACTAAGCGGTCGCATGGCCTCTGGAACACCTTAAACCCCCAGAGAAGAAAAAAAAACCTTGGAACCCTCAACAAAGGGTCCAAAACCCTGAAGGCTGGAGCTCAGGAAGCGTCTCGGCTTTGCAGAGGTTGGCGGGAAGGGAAAACGTGTGCGAGCTCGGGAGCTTGGAAAATGGCTGCGGTTTTGCTGCTTGGATTCTAAAGCCCTCTCAAACATGTTCGCGATTGAGGGCTCAGGGAGGTTTGCCACGAGGCAGCTCGAGTAACCGGGGCTGTCGAAAACAAAAGCAACTTTAGTCCTCCATGGCTGCTGCTGTCACCACAATAATACATCATCATCATCTGCAGCAGTCATCAGCGTCATCATCACCACCACCACCACCACCAGCGGAATCACCATCGTCGTGGCCATGCAAGTCCTTTGTTCGATCATGACTTCTGTTGTCGTCGTGGCACGAAAGCAGCCGAGGTTTCCCGGAAATGCTAGTCGTGGTCCACTAGTATCGGGGTGCATAAGGCACGGGCATTCCTCCCAGTTGGTGCAAAAGAAACCCAAGGCTCAATTCTTGGGCTCCCAACTGCAAAGCTCCTGCGGCTTCGAGTTATTTGCCGGACTGGGAGAAAGGCCAGTAGTGCAACTGGCCACGACAGCAGAGGTTCACACCCTGCCAGCATGGCAGCTGCCGCAGCGACGCATGCGGAACATGCGAGCGAGCTACAACGTTCACACACTGTCGGGTTGGCATGAACGGAAAGAAAATTGGCGAAACCGAGGGTAACCGAATTTGTTCAGGCCCCCTCATTTAAGTTTTGGCTGCGAGCTGATCCGGGCTTCCTGGCAAGCTCGCACCCGAAGGAAAATCTTGGAAAAGACAATTTTAAAAGATTCTGCTCAGGTGGCATTGAGACCTGAACGACCTCAGTGAGCGCCAAGGCATCTAGGTACCGTACTTACCACTGCCTTGCTGCAATGTCCCGCAAACCCTGAAGCATGAAGCAAGCCCAGCAAATTTCCCGCCCCATGGGAGGGCCCTCTAGGTGCACAATACTGGTAGCAACAGGCAAAACATGAGACAACCACAGCAACTACCCTCTCCTTTGCATCTTCTCGTCTTGTTCCTATAGCAGCGCTAGTGAGCCGCTGGTGCAAGAAAGTGGCTGACACGTCCGCAACGGTTGCAAAGGCGTCTTCTCTGGGGCACATGCGGGTCGTCGTGGCTTAGCACACCTGCTAGGCGGCGACAGGGCCCAAAACTCCTCACACCTAGGCCCCCAAAAATTAGAGAAGTAGCTATACTGTACTCTACGATAATCATGCTATACTCGAATCTACATACTATACAAAAAACAATATGCTATGCAATACTATACTGTACTATACCATGCGGGTGCCTGAAACCGATACAGCTTGAAGTCTTGAACAACTGGGGAGAGCTTCGGAAGGGGGTAAGCGTGAAGCCAACCCAGGGTTGCAGCGCTACCCGAAAAACAGCCTAGGGTTTAGGGGTCCAGGAGGATGTAGGGGTTTTGGTTTCAGGGTTTAGGGGTCGGGTTTACGGTTTGGGATCCAGGCTGTATGCCGTCAGCAGTTGATGTACATAAGCTCATGCACACCCTAGTCACACCGAAGATCTTGAAAGCTTACGGGTGCCTGCAGGTGCTCAAGCAAATTCTAGCCTAACCCTCCAAACCCTGAAGCCTGAATCAACCCAAAACCCTTAACATAAAACCGGCTAAGCCATCACCTGCTTGTCCGTCTCCAGCGTGACGGTGGCAGTGCGGCCCTTCAGCATGTCCTTCAGCACCGGAAGACTTACCCCTCGCACCCAGAGATTCCAACATCCCTTAATTAAGCAATATACCTTAAATCATATCAGGGATCCTACTCGAATTTTGAAGTATATTCCTGAATTGAGGGATATTGGAGTCTCTGGGACAATCCTAAAGGTCCCAGCCGGGTGACTCCGACTCTGTGGGGTCTCGGATAAAGGGATGTACAGCCCAAGCCCTCAACCTGCAAGCCTAAACCCTGAACCCCAAACATCCCTACTTGGAGGTTCATGGGTAGTTATAAGTGGGGTTATAAGGCCCCTAATATGGGTTATAATTATGGTTACCCAAATGATAACCACACTTCTAACTACCCATGAACCTCCAAGTAGAAGCTAATCCCTTGTTGGTGCTCGGGGGAAGACGAGAGCTCAAGGCTGTGGACCCTCGCTTTGAAGTTTCAGAGTTTGGGCCCTACGTCACCCTACTCGCCACGATCATTACCCCTACCTCTAAACCCTAAAACCCTAAACCCCAAACCTTACCTTTGGTAAGTAGGGAATGGAGGAATGGGGTACAATTATAACTACTATTACTACCATTCTTCCATTCCCCACTAACCAAAGGTAGGAAACCCTTAACCCCAACCCCCAGGACCGAAACCCTAAACCGCAACCTCCTAAAAGCGTAAAACGAACCACAGGCGAAGCCCAGTCCTTGACTTATAGGAACCCTTTTAGAAACCTTTTCAGAAACTCTTGAAGAAACTCTTTTTAGAAACCCGTTTTAGACAGGAGAAGTCCGGTCCTTGACTCCAAGCTCCTCGAAGACGGCCTGCGAAGCTTCAAAGGACTTTTCTGGGACTTGGAAATCGAAAACGTGGGGTCCGGGTTTAGGGCTTTAGGGCTTTAGGGCTCTATGGCTTTAGGGGTTTTAGGGTTTCAGGATTTAGGGAATCAAATACGCGCGGTCCGCTTCTTTTTGTTGAGCGCCTCTTCCTCACTCAAACAGGGGGGGCCCGTTTAGGGTTTAGGGTTTGGCATTTAGGCTTCGCCTAGGGCTTAGGGAGTGTACTTCGTCCCGGGTTTGGGGTTCCAGTGTTTCTTGGGCTTGAGGGTTTGGGCTTTGGGATTCAGGATTTCCATGCTCAGGGTATACATCACGATCCAAATCAAACCTAGGCCGCCCCCCGATCCGAAGCTCTACCGGCAGCCAGAAAGGGCCTCAAAGAACCAAAAAAAAGAACCTTTCCAGGAAGCCTAAGGGAACCCTTCTAGAAACCTTTTAAATGAACTCTTCAAAAAAGCCCTGTCAAAGGCCTCAAGAAGCGCCCCCAAAAAAAAACGAAAGACACCCTCATTATAGATTTTTAGGAAGTTCAAGAAGCCCCCGTAGAAAACCCCACCAAGAAGCCCTTAACGAAACCCTTAAAGCCCTAAAAGAAAAGAGCCCCCCAAGAAAAGGAAGGGCCTCGTACTGCAGGGCCGCGTTGCTCCAGGTGAACTCCGCGGAGGCGGCCATGGCTGCCCGGGTCATGGCCTTCACCTTTGACAAAAGGGGATCTGTTTTCTGGGCTTCCTGTCAGGGGTGCTTTGAGGAATCTGAAAGGGTGTATGAGGTTTCTGGTTTTAGGTTTTAGAGTTTAGGGTTTGGGGTTTAGGGTTATGGACTTCACCTGTGACGGGGTGTTGAAGGGATCCGTTAAGGGATCTAAAAGGGCGGGAGCTATAGGGTTTAGGGTTTAGAGTTTCTGTTTAAGGGTTACGGTTTAGGGTTTCGAGTTTAGGTCTTAGGGCAGAGTGGGTGTCTTGCTGAAGGGCTTTAGCCGTTAGGTGTTAGGGTTTAGGGCTTGTACGGTTCGGGGATCCCCCTATCAGCGGGGTTGTTGTCGTTGCTGTCGTTGTTGTTGTTTCTGTGGTTGTTCTTGAAATTGATCTTATTATTGTTATTGGTATTGTTGTTGTTGTCGCTGTTGCTGTTGTTGTTGTTGTTGTCGCTGCTGCTGCTGCTATTGTTGTAGGGAGTAGGAAGCAGCGTTGTGTTACGCGTTGTTGCCGCTTGGGGTTTCGCATTCCGGGCTTCGTGTTTACTGTTGGTTGTAGGGTCTTCGCAACCAGGATTCAGCGTTTCCAGGATTGATGTAGCAGTAGTAGCAGCAGCAGTAGTAGTAATCAAGCGCCCGGCCTTCTCGGGCTCCTCGATGAAGAGCTTGGAGGCACGCTTCAACGCCTTCGCGATAGACTGCACGGACTCCTGCGCTGTGCTTGGAAACTGAAGAAGAGTGAGTCAAGGGTTGGGACCCTGAACTACTATACCCGAAATTCCAGTCCTCTAAGAGTTACAGGATTGAAACAAACCCTGAAGGCCCACGCCCAAGCACGCAAGCCCTACCCCTGCATCCCTGAACCCCCGAGTTCTTAAAGGACTCAACCCTGTAATATAGGGGCCTTAATGATTAGAATAGGGTTTTGGGTCACATTATACTATAACTATAATAAGGAACCCCAAAACGGTATAGGTAATTATTGCGGCCCCTTACCCTAAACTCTTATAGTAACCCTTCTAGAACCCTTTAAAGGAGCCCAAAGTTATAACAAGGAAGCCTGTAGCATTAAGGCTCGCTGTAGTATCCCTGAGAACCCCGGGGGCCTCATCGATGACGGCCTCCACGGACATCTCCTTGTCGGTCCAGAGTCCGTTCAAGCCATCCTGGAAGGAGCGACAATCTAGTAGCATAACGTAGGGGCCTTAAGGGTTCCTTATTACAAGAATCAGAGTAGGGTTCCTTTAAAGGGTTCTATAAGGGTTTAGAGTTAGGGGCCTTGATGATTACCATTTTAAGGGTTCCTTATTACAAATACAGGGTTTAGGGTTTAGGGGCCTTAATGGTTGGAGTAGATTTTCCCTTAAAGGGTTCTTACAAAGGGTCTACAAGGGTTACTATAAGGCTCTTTGCCCCTAAGCCCCGGACCCGAAACCCGTGGGTTTTCGGGCCTTTGGAGTTCTGGGTGTCGGGCCTGTACACGGTTTAGGGTTTAGGGTTTATAGGGTTTATAGGGTTTAGGGTTTAGGGTTCAGGGTTTAGGGTTAGGGTTTAGGGTTAGGGTTTAGGGTTTTTAGGGTTTAGGGTTGAGGGTTTAGGAGTTTTGGGAGCTTGGGCTCGCGGTGTAGGCTTTCGGAGTGAGGATTTGAGGTTCAGGGCTCTGTTCATGCTTTCCAAAGAGTCCTCTTCAGAAGGGGTGATCATTTCGTCGAAGTCTCAAGAGAGACCTCTGTAAGGAGTGATATGTCTCAAACTCCCCTTTCAAGCATAGCACTGTGCGGGGATATGCGTCAGGACGTTCAACAACCTGGCTTGGCGGTTTGCATGGATTAGGCGAGTGCTGTAGGGCTCCTCAGAGCAGCCAAGGAAGGACCAAAGTGCAAGTAGTAGAGGAGAGGGTGCCACATACCCAGTGCAGCGGTACGGCGTTGCATGCTGCAGTACTTTCAAGCAGCCAAGGTTGTTAAAGGGGGTCAAGGAGTCAGGGAGGTCTTAAACTAAACCCCACCAAAACCTGGAGAGGCTCATTGCCGACTGTGGAAGTGGAGAAATTCCGCCTTTTCTCGACATCTCTTCCCGGCCCAGCAACCGGGGTGTTGAAACAATGAATTCGCAAGAACCGTCATCCCGACCACAACAAGAAGAGAGAAGAGTAGGGACATTGGTGATGATGAAGGCAATGGAGACACTCAAGAGCACACCAGGGACCAGGACCGGTCGGAAGGCATCTCATCGTGCGCGAAGAAAAACATGGCAAGAGTAAGCAGAAGAGAGATGTCACTTCCTTGTAGTATCGTGTTGAGTCCCTACATAAATGGCTTAAAATCAGCATCCCCCAGGAGGGCTGCAAGCACCGAGCAGGCTCCCAAGGGCCTTTTTTTCCAACAGCCGCAGATAAAATCACACCGGCAGAAGTACTGACCTAATTAGCCCGAGACCCTAGATGAGAGTTTCCGAAAATAGGGAACCCTAATATGGTACCCTAAATAGTAGGACCCTTACAGCGGAAGTATTGGTTAAGAATTCATTGCTTAAGAATTTGAGGGGCTGAATTTTCCTCCGCATGGCTATTTCTCCACACGTGTCAAGCCGCCTTCGACTTAAGAATTTGAGCCCCCCCTGAAATCTGGGGCACATTCTTAACCCGGCGTCGTGTTGAACCAAACGGAAACCTCCGAATTAAGAATCTGAGCCCTCAGATTCTTAACTTTAATAGGCTCCTATTAGGGCTCGTTCCCAAGCTGGAAACCTCAGAAAACCTCCGAATTAAGAATCTGAGCCCTCAGATTCTTAACTTTAATAGGCTCCTATTAGGGCTCGTTCCCAAGCTGGAAACCTCAGAAAACCTCCGAATTAAGAATCTGAGCCCTCAGATTCTCTAATAGGCTCCTATTAGGGCTCGTTCCCAAGCTGGAGACCTCAGAAAACCTCCGAATTAAGAATCTGAGCCCTCAGATTCTTAACTTTAATAGGCTCCTATTAGGGCTCGTTCCCAAGC
>BGNK01000251.1:207659-291374 GCA_003297005.1 Symbiodinium sp. clade A Y106 | reverse complement strand
TTATTTGTCTTTAATTTGTCTTTATTTGTCTTTATTTGTCAAAATTTGCCGATCCTGTCGAACAAGCCCTGTAGATCTAATCCCTGTTGTTCTGGTTCGGTGCAAACGGCCAATGACCCATGGTACCATCCTAACCACGGGTAGTAAGTACTAGTTGGTTCTCCAACAACCAGCTGCAGGCTGCTACAATCCACGGTCTCCGTGGCCTCTCCAGAATTGACTCTTATAAGAAGGGCAAAATATTGTACGTAGACAGGTGCAAGGCTGCCCCGCTGGAGAGATTTCCTTCGTCTCAGGATTGTCCAAGAGCCTCGCATAGACAAGGGCCAGGATCCTGCCCCAAGGCTCCACAATCCAATGTTTGCCGGACAGAAAACGCTCAACACATAATTGGACGCCTTGCACCACTAAGCCCCTAAACCCATAAACCACCAAGCCTGAAAAAAACCCTAAACCCTAAACCCAAAACCCTTAAAAACCTAAAAGAGTTCCGATCAAAAAGGTTGGCTGCGCTGCCCTGGGCCTGGCAGTCGCCGGCCCAGTGGGCGCCGTCCTTGGCGGCTCTGTAGGGGCCCTGCTTTCATCTTCCAGGCCCATTTATTATTAATGCCACTGTTGATGGACAAAATCCTGCATGACCCTAAGGACCCTAAACTAAGGGAATTATGGTATATTCCTTATAATGGGTAATGCAGGATTTTGTCCATCAGCAGTATTTGTTTTACTTCTTCTGACTAATATTAAGTCGTTGTTGTAATTATTGCCTTCTTAGTACCGTAATTGTGATTATTACTATGATTGTTACTTTATGTTTGCCTCATACTGTTATTACCGGGGCTTAGGGTTTGAAGGTTTAGGATCAGAGTTTAGGGTTTTAAGATTTTAGGGCTTTTAGGGTTTAGGACTTTAGGGTTTATGGTTATTGTTTCTGTTGCTAAAGGGGATGGGAGGGGTTTGGTTTGTTTTTTGAAGGAAGTCGGGGAAGTTGAGATGCATGCCCAGATTTGGGTTTTTGGGTGCATAGGTGAATCCTGGCTTCCACTTCAATCAGCACACCTGGACCTTGAAACACCCATAGCCTGGTGGCTTCCGAACCTAAAGCATCGCGCCTTGAGACAATCAACATTGATGTCTAAATCCATAGCCCTCAATCTTTTGATCCTCAAGCCGTGGCCTGTCTAAGCCTGAACCCCAAGACTGGCCAAAGACCTAAATGAAAGATGTAGCCGTAAGCTTCTATCTCGTGCCCCCCTGAGCGGTGCACCCTTCGCCCACACACACACACACACTCATGCTCTCCCCTGGACGTGCGAAAGCTTGTAGTTCTCGTTTATCCTTGTTTCTGGGAGCCTGTCATGGTCTTAGATTTTTGCATGAGTCGTACGTGCCGGGTCCTTCTGCATGCTTCGCTTCATGCTTTCGCAAGCTCCTGTAGCAAGCCTTTCGCCATTACTTTCGTCTGAATCCGTTCCTGCTGTTACGAGAGGGAGTCGAAACCCTAAAGACCCTCATTAAAGCCGAAACCCTAAAGGGTTTAGGGTTGAAGGTTTGGGTCTATACATGTGGGGTTTAGGGCCCATTTACGGACTTGAAGGTCTTCCTCGCGTTCAAGGAGGGCCGCCGCACTTGGGGCAGTTCGTCCGCATCCGATTTCTGCTGCCTACATGTACACACCTACATGCGATGTGGGTGTGTGTGTGTGTACATCTATAACCTTATGTACAGGCAAGTAATATAGTGCAACATAACCTGCTATATTATACCATATCATAATAAAGCACGCAAAAGCAGTATATTAAGAAATAATACAATACTGTATGGTATAATATAACGAAAAATGATCCAATATGTAACTTATGCCACGGCCTTTGGGTGAAAGGGGGTACCTGTAGCTCCAAACCCTACAAAATACGGCAGTGAGAGGTGGCCCCTTGATTTCAGAGCATACCCTCAAAATAGTAGGTGCTGGGATTCACATGCAGGGCTTAGGGTTGCAATTCGAGTTTAATGTGTTCCCGGCCGCGTTGCACATGAGAAAGGAAGTATGCAGTGCTTCCGTGTCTCCGAAGGGGGTTCGGAACAGGTTTAGCTAAGTGTGGCAAGCTTGCGGCTGTGAGGGCCATGATTTCGTGTTATTGCGGTGGAAGTTCGCTCTTGCACCTTCCAAGGCTTAAAGATGCTTGGCTCCTAAACCCTAAGCCTCAAATCGTAACTTCGTCCAGTTTAAGATTTTTAGCTTTCAGTTCGTGAACCGCGAGCAAGTTTCCCCATGTTCCTTCCCAACATCCAGGTGCCCCAAGGCCTCGGACACTGTAGTGTAGGGGACCTATACAGGACAATTCGAGTAGGCCATATAGGATTATATTCTAGTACAATTAGAAAATAGGGACTATACAAGGCGATGTCCTGGATAACTGACCGTAACAGGTGACCAATATCCGCGTTCCCCGAGATGGCACCTGTGAGCATCGTGGGGCAACTTGGCAGCACCTGTGGCTCAGTCCGTCTCGTTCTGGCATCTTTTGACCCTACAGTTCAAGCCGTAAATCCCAAAGTTCAAAACCTGTAGCAAACGGCAAGCCGTCACGTCGTCATTAGGGTTGTAGGGCCTCAGGTACTGAAATTCCATGCTGTAACAGTCGTAGAAGCCCTGGTCTCTGAACCCGGCCACCCTCCACCCAGACCTGCGGTTCCGCTTGGATAAGAAACGGTCCGCGGGGCACGAGCAGAGCCGTGTCATCAGAACTTCGCGCATATACGGGCTGTATAGGCCCTAAATCCGAGCTTTAAACCCCAAACCCAGGAACTACAAAGCATAATCCGGATTGGTTGAACGACTTGGTAGCAGCAACTCAGACGTTACTGCACATCTCAATGATCGAGAACCGCGACATAGAGCGAGGCCGATTCATATTCTCCAACGTACTTCTCGTTTCGGTCAACCAATCTGCTGCGTTGGGTCTTAGATATGACAAGGTATTCAGGCGACCCACATCGAGAACTACTTGGGAGAGTGTAATTGAGAGTGTATTACGCTCGGCACTCTGGACCATACAGCACAAACGCCAAGGTGACATACTTTGCTGTGGAGGTGACGCACAACTCTGGCAGTGTCATTGGCAGCAAAGACAACACTAAGCATCCAAATTCCTGAGCATCCCTAAACCCGCACTAACCTGAAGTCAGCCGCATCCTAGAAACCAAACTGTTTAGCACTTGAACTCGGGGGAAAGGTGGTTTTATTGTGCTTTTGTCGTTTCCGGGGGCAGCATCTTTTGTGTACCCACCCAAGAAATCCTCGAATGAGATGGTTCCCCTCTTAGCCAAGTTGACAGCTGCTTCCCGAAGTCCTAGCCGAAAACTACTTATTCCTCTCTTCTTTCCGCCTTGCGGTGCTGCTGACTTGAGACTGCTTCGATCAGGATTCAGCCGTGGGCAGGTGCAGTTCTAATTCAAAACCCAAGCCGCCTCATGAACATTACCCTTGATACTACTATAAGAGTAAGTATGATGACTACCCAAAGAGCTGGCCGTGAGTTGCATTGAGTCGAACCGAGGTACCTGGCGAGTCATGCGGCGCTACAGCGAGTTCCTCAAGTTGCGGAGATTCCTGCGGGTGCGGTATCCATTTCCAAGCAAGCACCCGAGCTCAACATCAGGATTTGAGCCTTGAAGGGCTTAATTTTGGCTTAGCATCCTCCTCCATCCTGGGTTTAGGGTTTAGGGTTCTGATCCGTGTCGCCAAAATGCTCACAGAACCTTACACTTGCTGCGAGTCGCGATTTCATTCGTGGCTCGGCCTGAGAAACTGACGCCTCACGATGCTTCTATTGAGGGCTGTCGCCGTTGTTCAAGGTAGTTCTTGTTGCCTGGCACTGTACCCTAAACCCTTGACATGCTTAAGCCATACCTGTGGCCGGAAAAACCTACCTTTTTAGGTTCCTTATTATGGTTTCTATATATAATCTCTTAAAAAGGTCGGTTTTGGGGGCTAAAGGTAGCCCTATCGGCAACACGCGAAAATCGAAGGGTTTATTGTAGCGGGCGCCCGAAAGTCTTGAGTGAGCATCGCACCAAGCAAAGAATAGCCCAAGTCTATTCAGCTACGGTCTTTTCAACACGAACTCCTAAGTGCTCTGTTCATATTCAGGATCCTATAAGGTGACAAAAACGAGTATGGAGACTATAGGCAAACCCCAAGCCCCTGAACCGCCATGAGCCCCAAATCCTCAAGTCTTATCCATAGAGCCCTTCAAAAGAGCCCTTAACGGAAACTCTTAAAGGAAGCCCTTCAAAGACACCCTTAAAAGGAAACCCTTAAAGGAAACTTAAAGGAAACAGCAAACGAAATTCTAGAAAGGAATTCTTAAACAAAGCCTTAAGAATTAACCCAGAGGCACTGGTTCGGATGTAGCGCCCTGCAGCTGGAAGCGCGACGCCAGGGCCTGGAGGTTACTCGGAGGAGTTCTGGAGGCGTTAAGGTACTAGGCTTATCTTGTAAAGGGTGCTTTAGGATTTAGGATTCAGGTCGGGTTTAAAGGGCCTACAAGGCCTAGGGTTTACGGGGTTTAGGGCTTGGGTCTTTGGGTTGAGATGTTGCTATGTTGCATATGCTTGGGCCTTAACACGGTTCCTTTATAGTTACTGTTTGGCCAAAGTATATATATCTTACACGTTCATGCGCTTTTAGGAAGCTCTTCATGTACAAATGCAAACTCCCGGATCGACCTTGTTTATATGGGTTCCACAAGTGTCTTTTAAGCGCGAGAGCAGGTTTATGATCAGGTCGCTATATAATTATAAAGTCCTTATCAGATGTAGCCGACAGCAGGGTGGGCCCCTGCCGAGAAAAAGCAACGAGCCCTGCGCAGCAGCGGTAGTCAGTCGTGATCTGGTTGCACAACTTGGCTTGAAGACAAAGCAAAACCCTAAACAAGCAAGATGAGACAAAGAGGCCTGGCTCGCCTACACAGCCCTTCGCTACACCAACAGTGGCGTGCCCAGCTGGGCAGAAGCGCACCTCCACGACTTTCTGGTGCTCCGGCTGTTTGGGGTTCAGGGTTGGCTGCCTTTGCGGGTTGGGTTTGATTTGCTTGATTGGGTGTTTTGGACGGCGGGGCTGGCAGTTGCGCCAGGGTTTCTAAAGTCTAAAGCCTACCTCTACCTGTAATTCTCGTTTCGGCAGACTGGTGGCCAAGTTGAAGATTGAGGCATGGAGGAATGTGCCACGATTGCGCCGATGATGTGGGCCTGTTTATTTTTTTTTCTGGTTGTTCTGGTGTCGCGGTTGGGTTCGGGGCTGCAGGTTCAGGTGTTGTCGGTGTTGTCCCACCCAGCGTCTCCAACTAGGTGGTGTAGTTGTCGGGCCTACTCGTGCTCCGCAACCAAAACCTTTGCTCCTCATGGAAACTTAAAACCTGGGTTCTGGGGTTCCATTCTTTAGCAATAGATTCTTTTGGATTGGTTCTTTGTCTTGCCATCATGAAGTAAAACGTTTACATTTTCCCGGGTTACTTCAAAGCACAGAAACCACACCTCCGCCCCAGGTAGGTGTTTTCCTCAATATCAGGTTTTCCCTTGTTCGTTTAATGGCAGGTCCTGATTTTGGAACAGTTTTTCAGCAAACCCCTAAACCCTAACCCCAAGGCCCTAAACCCTAAAACCAATGCCACCGAGGAGAGGGGAGCCAGCCAGACTTCACCAACGGTAGCAGTACACGGAGGGCTGCCGACACAGCAGCTGCTTGGGTGTCCATAGTGTTGTGTTAGGGACCCAAAAAGGACGTAAGCATAAGCATTTTGTCGGGATATCCCTACCTTATTGGGCTTCATTATAAGGAGGTTTACGTGGGATATCCCTATCCTAGTTCCTAGTTGTTGCTCTTTTGTGGCTGCTTCGGTCGGACCATAACACAAGATTGGCCTGGAAAGCCAGATTCGGATTTGGCGGGGTATATAGTACAATACCTTTGTGGGGCATAGTTATAACATGACGGGAGGAACACTACTGACCATTGTCCCTGCCTGGTGAATAGTTTGGGTGCTGGTGCCACCAAAGGAGTAGCAAAAGAGATCTTTGCAAGCCCCACAGACCTTGTCTGAGCCGGATTTCTAAAGCAACACCCATCTAGAGTTTTGTGTGTATGTGTATATGTATATATATATATATGTATAGAAATGCATCGGCATCGCAAAGAAGAGGGTTAACTGTGGCTTGGAGTTTGGTGTGTAAGACTCGGTCGAAGACCTTCATCCATGCTGTCGCTCTAGAGTTGCACCCTATGCAAGGCCGGAAACCATGTCAGTCATGGTACCTGAAGGGGTGGTGGCCGGGCAGCCTCTCACGGTGCCTTGGCACGAAGCTTCCTGTTGAGTGGAAGGAACAGTTTTGGGGTTCACATAACATATAAGGGCCCGAATGATTACCAATACCATTCCTTATTGGGTTCCTTAGAAAAAAAATGTCATACACCTAACAACCCCACTAACTATCATTGGTGACTGTATCAATGAGGACTCTCAGAGCGACTCACGAAGTAAAGGGTCAGAGCTATGCTACCGCGCAGAGCCCAATGCCGTGTATTTGAGGAATAGACTGAATAGACCCACAACCCGAAACCCTAATATCAAGTCTGAACCCGAAGCACTAATATTAAGCCACCTATATCCCAAGAAATGTTCTCCACTATAAGGAGTATTAGTCTTTATTAGTCTTTCTGCGCACCTTAGCCACTCGACATTGGATGTAGAATCCATATGGTCCAGCTTTGAGTTTGCGGTTCAGAGTTCGTTCAAGGGTTCGGGTTTGGAGACAGTTCGTTCTAGTGTTCCGTCCTGGAAAACCGGGGACCAGGAAACGAAAGCACCGGACCCACCTAGAACCCACACGCCCGCCCTTCAGGTAGAGGGTTCATGATGGGGTTCCCCCGAAGGCTTTGCTTGGTCCCGGCAGGTGTCAAACCCGGACGGATTCAACTTTGTCGTTCATGTGCCACAAGGAGCAGGTCCGGGAACTGCTCCTCGCCGAAGGGTTTCAATACTCCAGATAGGTCAAGATAACCTTTAGTTGTGGTCTTTTCTGGGGTGTCTATTGGGTTTAAGCTTTAGAGTTAGTTAACTAATTAATTATGGTCCAAATACCTCGGCCAACCCGAATAGGTTAAAATAACCCTGAGGTATGGTCCTTTCTAGGGTGTAACAGGGTTTAGGGTTTAGGGTAAATTATGGTCCCAATACCTAACCCAAACCCTAAACCTGTAGTTATGCTCCTTTCTAGAGTGCAGTAGGGTTTAGGTTAATTATGGTCCAAGTACTTCACCCGACCCGAAACCCCAAACCCTAAACCCCGAAGGTTCATATTCCCCCCACAACACAACAGCTGCTTGAGTACCCAACCCTTGTCTGCACGCGAAAGAGCAGGTTCTGTCCCCTTGATTGGGTTTTTGTACAGAAGCCTAGCAAAAGCCCAGTTTCTTCTAGAAACGCCGAGTAGGAGTATACCACACAAAATCGCAGTTAACGAGGTGGGAAGTCTTTCCAACCCAACCGCTGGTGACTCTAGTGGAATTCGAGGAGCCTTACCCATAATCCTTATCGGGACCTTTCTGGGAACACTTCTAGGAATCTTTCCAATAATCTTTGGGGCACCTTTACAAGGAATGCTTGGCCCTAAACCCTCCTAAACCCTGAATCCTAGCCCCTGAGCCCTGAACCCCGAGCCTTCTTGGGACCTTTCCCGGCAAGGTTCTTCAGGTTCGGCGGCCGCAGACCCAGGCATCTCAGTCGGAACCACAAGCAGCGGCCTGGAGCGTGCTTGGGCATCCATTCTTTTGGTACAAACAGCCCAGGGATTCTTGAAATGTCTTTTTTGTTGTAATTAAAGCTCCGAGAGATTATGATTTTGTTCGTTAGTATACTAAAATTTCAGGGGTTGTTTACGTACATGTTATATTTTGGTTCTAAGGGCGCGCAAGCGGCAGCAACACCGGCGGTCGTCAGTGCGAAGATGACCCTCAACATTTGCGCGCCTTGGGGCTTAGGGTTAGAGGCTACGACTTTGTGTGCAGGATGCTTGAGAGAGGCAGGGCTAGGGGATGAGAGGGTTCTAAGTATTAATTACGGCCCCTACACTATAGTACTTTATCGATCCCTTTTAGTAACCCTTTCAGACACCTTTAATGGAACCGTAGGGTAAGGGGGGGGCAGGGGGCAAGAAACTTCTTCAGCTTGAAGCAGTCTTTTGGCAGCTTTCAGCCCCTTCATTAGCCTTTGCAGCTTTGAATCCCGTGAGCAACTTTTTAAAGGACCCCAATGAGGAAATCAGAACAAGGGACTCCAAAACTTAGGCTTGTAATATAGGGGCGTTATCAATTACCTATACTATATTGGGTGTTCCTTACTATAACTATAGCGTAATGGGCCCCAAAACCCGATTCTAATTATTAAGGCCCCTATAGCAGGGGTCAGGCAACTCGAAACCTTTAAAGGAGCCTGGTCACTTCAGCTCTCTAATGCCCATCCCATCTTCTGAGCTTTCGGGTTCGGACAGTTTACCGAGACCCCGAATCTACAGAATCGTACTAACACTCTTGTTGGATAAGTTGTTCTATGTTCGGGATCCTGTGTACTATTTGTCAGAAATTTGGGAAGCAAAAAAGCATCCAACAATGTTCTGGGTTAAAGTTTACTTGCCCCAGATATTATCGGGAAGTAAGGCATTGAATCCACAGCCATAGCCCCTAAACTCTAGACCGATTTCCAAAGAGTGACTTTCTAAAGCCAATTCTCACATCTGCTTCTTCGAAGGTTTCCGGCTTGCAGTCGGTGCGTTTCGGGTTTAGGGTCTAGGATTGAATGTTCAGGGCTTACACAATATCCATTCGGAGCTTGGGGCATGTTTTCTCCAAAACCATCCAGAAAGCCCAACACCGCCTAAACCAAGAATATGTGAATATAGCCTAAATTATGAGGAACAATATCAACACCCTCATAAGTTAGGCTCTCTCTCGCGGACTCAGAGATCTGTCAGCCGTGCGGCTGTCCAGCATTTGACTAGACACCGAAATAACAACTACAGGGGCTACAGGCAAGAGACTCGAGCAATTCAATCCTGCGGAACGAGCTCCAGCATTAATAGCGGGCCATCCTCACCTTCATTGATGTGCTGTATTGTTGGCCCGCTATTAATGCTGGAGCTCGTTCCGCAGGATTGGATTGCTCGAGTCTCTTCCCTGTAGTCCCTGTAGTTGTTATTTCGGTGTCTCGTCAAATGCTGGACAGCCGCGCGGCTGACAGATCTCTGAGTCCACGAGAGAGAGAGAGAGCCTAAATCATTAGGGTGCTGATTTTGTTAATTAGAAAAATTCTTTGCTTGAAGGGTGCTTGGCTCTGCGGGAAGGTGCCTCGAGGCGTGCAACCTGGCCAAGTCCTGGCCGTCAAGGTCCGCAGTGGCATCCCCTAAACCCTAAACCAACCCTAAACCCTAAAACCCTAAAACCCTAAACCCTAAAACTCCGGCCTAAGCGCCGCCGCCCTGCTGGCGGCGGCGGCCTAAGCGCCCTTCGCTACTGTTGCGACTTGCTCCTTACCCGGGTAGCATGCCTTCCACGGAACAATACAACTAGCACGTACGCGGCACCACAAGCGTGAACTTGTTCTCTTTTGGGACAGGCCTGTCCCTGGCGTACGCCAATACTACAATAGAACATAGATAATACCACAAACCCTAACCCGGAGCTTCTGGACGACCGGCGCTTTGGGAGGGCTGTTTTAGTCTATTTGTCCATTTGGAATGGCTTTGAAGTTGCCAAAAACCACGAAAAATACGAGGTTTTGGCGTGCCAGGGCTTCGATCCTCGTGACAGTTGTCGAATTCTGAGCTTTTTGGTGGTCCTCCCGGACGGATTCTGGGCTGTTGATGGCTTCGCCCGGACAAAATCTAGCAAACATATGGCCAGAACAGCAGAAAACTTGGCGTTTTGCGAGTTTCGGCACTCTTTTTGGTTTATTTGTCCATTTGGTCGGGCCTTGTCGTTGCTCTTAACCTCGGGTTTTTTGCGTGTCAAGGCCACGATCCCCGTGACAGTTGTCAAATTCTGATTTTTTTTGCGAGTTTCGGCCCTCGTTTTAGTTTATTTGTCCATTTGGAAGGGCCTTGAAGTTGCTAAAAACCATGAAAAATACAAGGGTTTTTGCGTGTCAAGGCCACGATCCCCGTGACAGTTGTCAAATTCTGAGCTTTCTGGTGGTCCTCCCGGACGGATTCTGGGCTGTTGATGGCTTTTCCCAGACAAAATCTCGGCTTTTGCTTTTGGCTGCTTTCCCCAAAAGCCGGAAATCCAAGAAATGGGAAATGCAAAATCGACAATTTTGGTTTTTTTGGGGTTCCCCCCATTTCGGCGGCCTTAGAAGCCGGAAATCCAGGAAATCTAAGGGCCCTGGAAATGGCCTTCGGAAAAGGAGCGGGTATTGCAAAAATCGACAATTTTGGTGCTTTCGTGGGGTTCCCCCCATTTCGGCGGCCTTGGAAGCCGGAAATCCAGGAAATACAAGGGGCCTTTGGCCACCGGTGTTCCCCCCATTTGGGCGGCCTTGGAAGCCGGAAATTCAAGAAATACAAGGTGCTTGGAAATGGCCACCGGAAAAGGAGCGGGTATTGCAAAATCGACAATTTTGGTGCTTTTGTGGGGCCATTTCCGCGGCCTTGGAAGGCGGAAATCCAAGAAATACAAGCGGCCTTGGAAATGGCCACCGGGAAAGGAGTCGACAATTTTGATGCTTTTGTGGGGTTCCCCCCATTTCGGCGGCCTTGGAAGCCGGAAATCCAAGAAATCCAAGGGGTTTTGGAAATGGCCTCCGGAAAAGGAGCGGGTATTGCAAAATCGACAATTTTGGTGCTTTCGTGGAGTTCCCCCCATTTCGGCGGCCTTGGAAGCCGGAAATCCAGAAACACAAGGGGCCTTGGAAATGCCACCGGAAAGGGAGCGGGTATTGCCCTATCGACAATTTTGGTGCTTTTGCGGGTTCCCCCCCATTTCGACGACCTTGGAAGCCGGAAATCCAAGAAATACAAGGGGCCTTGGAAATGGCCACCGGAAAAAGAACGGGTATTGCAAAGTCGACAATTTAAGCGCCGCCGCCCTGCTGCGTTCCCGCCATTTTGGCGGCCTTGGAAGCCGGAAATCCAAGACATACAAGGGGCCTTGGATGCACTTTGTTCTTTTAGATTTAATGCTCATTCAATTTCGCAAACCTAAAACCCTTTCCCAAAACACTCGGATAGTTCGAAATAATAAGTTTAGGCCCTAAACCCTAAAAGGAGTAGGTTTGGGTGGTTGCGCCGCCTCATGAACGGCGCGGGGTGGGAAAAAAATGTCGGGCCGCCATAAGCCGAAGAGCAGCCTTCGCTGCAAGCACGCCGTCCGCCGCAAGATCCACACAAGCACTAACTTCCGTGAATAAGCGCGAAACCCTAAACCCTAAACCCTAAAACCCTCAACCCTAAACCCTAAAGCATAGTGCGGAGGGGGATTGTGGGATCCCTCCGAAACTCGAAATCCGGAACCCTAAACCCCCCGAAACTCTAAACCCTGATTTAGGGTTTAGGGGTTTTGGGGTTTAGGGGTTAGGGTTTAGGGCCCTGAACCTCGAAACTCTAAACCCTGAGCCTTAGACTCGAAGTCCTGAGCCCTAAAGCCGACACGTTCAGATCGTTTTCAAAGGGCCGTCCCCTGCAGTCCTCTCCATACGCATATAGTAGAAGCCAGAAAGTTGGAACCTGGCTGTAGGAGGATTAGTATCCCTTTTACTTTACTTTAAGGGCATGAGGATAATGATGTTCCAACTTTTTGGCTACTACTATATCCTTCTGCGCCCATGCCTGCCACCACGATGGCACAAAGCTGCAGCGGGCCAACAGCGACGAGTGTTTGGGAGGTTTTTGGCGGTTGGCCCTGCTGGATCGCATGGTCGACTTCAGGAACAAGAAGGCGACCCCACACCTTCGGACCATGCTACAGACGGTCAAGCACCGCATGCTGAAGAAGCATCATAAAACAGCCCTTGGCGCCTCTTTCTGGTAGAGGAAAGGAAGAAAGACCACGAATCCTGCCCAGTGAGACGCTGGACTGCTGAGAAGTGAAGCAGAATCAGATGCTCTTTGTATCTTTTGAAATAGGATAGGCTGTCCTGCCACCTGCGCGCCCCTCGCCGAGTCGCCCTGCACACCCAAAGCCCTAAAGCCCAAACCCTCAAGCCTGCACACTCAACACCTCTAAAACCCCCCATGAACCCTTAAAGGAACCTTGTAGTCAGCCCTGATAAAACCCTCAAAGGAACCCCATAAGACATTATCAAACCCTTAAAAGGAACCCATGTAAAGGCCTCTAAGGAACCCGTAAAAATCCCCTAAAGGAACCCTTAGCTATACCCTTTGAAGGAACCCGTAACTATAACCTGAAACCCCAAGGCCCTAAACCCCTAAAGCCCTAAGCCCTTAAACCGTTAAAACCCGCAACCCTGAAAGGAACCCTTACCTATAAGCCTTAAAGGAACCCTTAGCTATAAGCCTTAAAGGAACCCTTAGCTATAAGCCTTAAAGGAACCCTTACCCATAAGCCTTAAAGGAACCCTTACCTATAAGCCTTAAAGGAACCCTTACCTATAAGCCTTAAAGGAACCCTTAACCCTAAACCTCAATCAAACCCGAGCTCGGAAGGTTCCCGACGGCCGGGAGCTGACTGTGGAGGTCCCAGCAGGGGCTGGCGAAGAGCTGCTTCTGGAGTTCGATCCCCAGGCCCTACGGTTGATGATATAAATCCTGGGGTTCCTTTAAAGGGATCTAAAAGGGTATATCTTTACAGGGCTCCATAGGGTTTCAGGGTGGGATATAAATCCATCATTACCCGTAATAAAGAATATACCATTATTCCCGTAGTTCAAGGTCCTTAAGGTAATGCAGGATTTATATCATCACCAGTATTATGCCGATGAATTGCGGAACAAACGTTTTATGGGTTGTAGCTATCTACCTGACCTTTCAAGAAGATTCGTTAGTTATTCAAAGTTCAGATACAGGTAATAATGTCAAGCCCTTGAATTAGACGTTCGGGAACACGTCTTTCTGGAACGGTGTCGGGCTCTTTGAGATAGGGAATCAGACTGTTCCCGGATAGCCTCGATGGTAGTAACACGCCGAAGCAGCTCCGAGACTGTACAAGCCTCGAGGTTTCGAGAGAGAGAAAGCTCTGAGGGTGCTTCTTCAAAAGCCAAACTAAACCCTAAGCCCTAAGCTCTAAACCCTAAACCCTGGGCTGAAATGGAGCTCAACTCTCCTGGCCGTCGCGGCCTTTCGGCAGAGACCAAGTGAATCCGCTGGAAAAAGGAGCCCAAAAAAAAAACCTAAGCCCTCCAAAGCTCTCCCTGGATGATCTGGTCACCCGGAGCAGCGGCGTTTGCAGGGGTTTCTAGAGCTCTGCATGTTTAATGTAAGAACCTGATTAAGAAACCTTTGGCCTTTATTAGGGTTCCTTACATGAATCCTACTACTTTGGGATTATAGGCCCAGGGTTTCTTAATCAGGTTCCTACATTAGGGGTTGAGGTTGCATACCCATAGGCTACATAGTAGTTCCCTTTTGTGGTTCATATTTAGAATCCTATAAGGTAATTTCAAAAGGGAACTACTATGGAGTGCATGGGTATGCGTTTACCCAGAGGCTCCACAGTAGTTCCTTTGTTGGGATTACTTTGTAGGATCCAAAATATGAACCGCAAAAAGGAACTACTATGGAACCTCTAGGTAGGGGCTGAGGTTGCATATGCAAAGGTTTTGAGCAAGAAAGTGCAGGAACCTGTTTTCACAGGAGGCTGCTTGTTTACTCCAGGAAAGCTCCGCAGATACCTGTTGTATGCAGCATGCGGTTTTGGCCGATGCTTCATTATCACATAGAAGATGAAAGTGCAACCGATGGAAGCCCTGCCTAAAGACGGCATGAGGTACCCAGATGTACTCAGTGCCTAAAAGTACCGCCTTTCAGGGTACATGTCATGTTGTCCTTCAGCTATTGATCAGTACTTCTCATAGCGGACACAAAGTCTTCAGACTTGCAAAAAAACCCACCCGGAGCCCTGGTCCCACGGCCATGTGTCCCGACGCTTTGGGTATTACATTGAGGAACCTTTAGGTCAAGAGTTTAGGGGTCGCACTCGCAAAAGGCAGACCAGGCTCCAAGCTCTCGCGCTACCACCGATGGAAATCAATTTATTCCAGCGGTTTGGATTCGATTAGGAACGTAATGAGCCCCCAAAGGGTTTAAGGTTCATAATATAGTACCTTATAGGGGTTCATGGTACAAGGGTACAGGGCCCCTACTTTTGAGGGTCTTTTGGTCCTGAAGGTTTAGGGTGCCGACCCCAAAATGTAAGCCTGTCGAAGGCTGGACAACTGACTGCCTTGCCACCCGTTTCGTCGAAGGATCCTGGCCACAGACTCTTGTCACTCCTGGTGTTCATGCAGGTTCAGGGCTTTTGGGCTTTACTGTTTGTCGGGGTTCAGGGCTTGAAAGGTTCAGGTCTGAGAGTTAAGTAGATACCTTCCAGGATTTGCACATATGTAGTACATTTACGGTGTCTGCTAAGCATTCAGGGTTGAGGTAGGGTTTAGGGCCAGGGTTTAGGATTACTCGGTGGGCGTGGGGGTTCGTCTGCCTGGCCCACCAGACAACCTACCTGTTTCAGTTTACCTATAGTCTCCATTGTAGTTCCTTTTATGGTTTAACCAGTTACATATTAAGGATCCTATGAAGTAACCCCAAAAAGGAAATACAATGGGGACCATGGGTAGTTTATGTGCCCCGACAACAGCAACCCGAAGAGGTTGGTTTTGTAGCTGCGGAACAGAAGTAGACAGCATGTTGGCAATTGGAAACGACAAGAACCCGATGATTACTACTTGTGGTAGTGCCTGTATGTGTTTACTCGATGGGAATGCGTGTTTCAGGATGCCGTGTCTAGACAGTTTGCAGGGTTCACGCGGCAGTCATGAATCCCCCACTGACAAGACACAGGCTCTGCCCCCTCCTGTCTGAAGCAGGGCTTGTTGAGCTGTCTGAGAGAGCGAGACAGAGAGAGAGAGAGAGTGAGTGACATGTATGTGTATATATATATATAGCTACAGTATACACACGCACGCATACATATGTATATATATGTATATATGTAAAGCATAATAACAATAATACATGACCTTGTCTTCTTGATTATTCTAATATGCTGTATTATGTACATATATACATACATGCATACATATATCCATACATATAGGCACACTCCGTATATATGGGTTTAAGATAAGGGCTTCCGAGGGGTTCGTTTCTGCTTTCACAAAACGGTCTGAGATGTAGCTCTGTGGACGAATGGGGGTATTGAGTTTTAGGGACTAGCCCGATTCAAAGGACTACAGATTTGCCTAGCTAGTGTAGGGGCCGAAATAATTACCAATACTAGTGTGGGGGTTCCTTATTTTGATATTATAATTGTAGTCTAATGGGCCCCAGAACCCTGTTCTAATTATTAAGGCCCCTATATTAAGCCTTCTCCATTGCTCAGGTGCAGAAGCCGCGGCAGTTTTCAGTGTGCCGGTTCCGCCAGAAGGGCGACCAGGGCAGATGATCCATGTCCAGGCCAATTCAGATTAAGGTCGGGTCTGTTGGGTTGTATGGGGGTTCATGGTGTACTTCGGGTATTGCCTGGTTTAGGGAGTTGGCTTAGTCAGTTTCCGGTTGTTTGGTGGCGGGGGGGGAGGTGTGGGTTGTTGAAGCTTGCTTTGCACTACAACAAGGTTGTTGTTCAGAGTTGCCGCGTTGAGAGTTTGGGATTTCTGCTTGCTCAGTCAGCTTCATAGCCCTAAACCCTAAACCCATCCCTGAACATACACCAGAAGCCCTGGTACCTAATAGCTGCAATCCCTGATTTCAGAATTCCTCATCTTACCCGCCTGAGAAGGCCCAGGTGCTCAAGGTCATGAGGCATTTAGGCCTGTAGGCTGAAGTTGACCCAAGAAGCCTATAGAGTAATATAAATAATCACGAATACTATTGTGGGGATTCCTTATAAGAGCTACAGTATAATTTGCTCACGAGCCTTACTCTAAGGCTCTGAGGTTCGGCAGCTTCAGCTTACCTCATGAGCTCGTTTCTCGTTTAGTCCTAAAGAAACATGTGCTTGATCTGTAACTCGTTTTTGCTGCATTGTCCAAAACCACGAGACCCTAAACCCTAAACCCTAAGCCTTAAAACCCTCAACCAGGAAACCCGAAACCCCAAATTCAAAACAACAGTTGGGCAGGTGCCGGATGGCCGTAAATTGCCCATCACCTTGCCGGAGGGCAAGCGGCCAGGAACCCCTTTTCAGTTGGAGCAGTTTAGGGTTTCAGGCTTTCGGCTTATAATTAGGGGCTGAGTAGGTAATCTTGAACTTTTGGGTGGCTAAACAGTAGAAGCCCAAAAGTTGGAAACCCAATAGCCTCATTCCTTCAATGTATAGGGAATCCCAGCACTATTTGGCCTTAACCAGGTTTCCAACTTTATGGGGTTTACTGTAGAATCCTACTACAATTTAAAAGGATAACCTTCTTTGGGGGCTAGGGTACTCAGAGCCTCTAAGTCGGTATCAGGCTGGGGTTTTGGGTTCAGGGTTTTCAGTTCAGGGTTTAGGGTTAAACCCTAAACCGTAAAGGGTTTTCAGGGTGTAATTTTGCCCAAGATCATAGCACAGCTCATGCTCACAATGGCATTCTGCCGGGCCTGTTGTGGTTTGGGAACTGTCACCCTCCGTGCCGGGTAGCCTACTTCTCCTTACTGGAAGGCAACGCCACATTGCGCTCAAAAGCAGGAGAACAGTGCATGCAAGAAACAATTGCCTACAAATATCTTTGAACAAAGAGAACAGGGCCTAATTCTCCGAAATCTTCCTGCTTAGATTCACAGGGGCAGAAGACTTTCAAGGACTTCTCATGTCAGCTTGTATTATCTCTCCAAGGACCGTCATTGTCATCACCATCGCTGCCATCGCCATCTCCTTCTCAGTCTTCGTCATGTCCGTCACCACCATATTGCTGGTCATAACGGCAGTAAAGGTAGTCCGTACCGTCACCCTCAAATTCATCGTCACAGTCTGTCCGAGTCTTCCCTTGCAGTGATACGATCACTTGCAGACAACAACATCCACTGCCCACACGTGCGAGTGGTGCCTGATGCGATCTCCAGACCCTACACTCTTTGTCGGGAATGCAACAAGTTTAGTTGTTTCACTAAGGCTTCGCTTGGAGGTGTGGTCTTCGCGAAATATTTGGTCTTTTCCACTGGCTTCAACAAGTTGCTCTACCCCCCCCCCCAAAAAAAACCCCGCTAGAGCATACTACCAAGCTCGAACCTACACAAACCTCCCCAAGTCTAAATCCAGAGGATTGCTCTTCCTAGTGGGCTAAACCATAAACCCTAAACCCTATGTGGGCTCGTCCTCGAAACCCTATAAGCCCTAAACCCCTAAACCCTGAACCCCAGTGTGAGCTAAACAAGCAAGAGCTCTTGTGAGCTCAGTTCAGACCAGACTTCCCTTTTCCTTTTTTCTTCTTTGTTGAGAGGAGAGCTCTTCTTAGTGAGCCTGGATCCGAACCAAGACTGCCTGGTTCTGTCCCAGCACTTCGGCTCTTCGCTTAGGGTTTAGGATTTAGCGTTTAGGGTCTGGGGTTTAGGATTTAGGGTTTAAGGGTTCAGGGTTTAGGGTTTTGACCCGAGGTTTCGACTCGACACTCGCTGCCTCACTGTGCGCCAGACTCCTCAGTGTGGTTCTCGTGTAGCTTTGCACCTGCACGTTTCTAATTCTCGGCTGCGTTGCTTCGGCACGTTTTTGGCCTGCATTTCATTGGGCGCTCGGGGCCTCCCTTTATGCGAGAGGGGGAGAGAGAGAGAGAGAGTTTAAGGGTTTAGAGTTCGATGGGGATTTACAAAGGGGTTGCATGTTTTGAGGTTTACTTGTAGATCGCTACGGTTTCAGAGGTTGTGCCTTGTGCACATATGCACGGCGGCCGCTTTTGGCTGACAGGCATTATGTATATTATGGTGTTAACCTTTACACCTCCTTGCACAGGCGAGGCGTGGCACCGGGCTTCTTGCAAGCCCGCATCCTCTAGCTAGGGGCCTTGCTTCTCCCTGTGATCTTAACCTAAACCCCGAAACCCTCAGCCCTAAACTCTGATCTCCGAAACCCCCCCACAAAACCCTCACAGAAAGTATCTTGTGAAGTTGCCCCATGATTCTCAACCCGAAACCCGAAAGATTGTGAAGTTCCCTCATGAATTCCAAGAGCAAAGGTAGCTGAGGTTGCTGCCCTCGCCAGGTGTCCCTTGGCCCTAGGGTCTCTCAGTTCAGCGAAGGGGCAGATGAAGGTTGGTTGGAGGGCTTCATGTCCGATGTTTTGAAATTAGGGGTTTTGGAGGGTTTAGGGTTGAGGGGTTTTGGAATTCAAGAGTTTGGAGCTTGAGATTCATACTTGTATGTGTTTCACGGCTTTAGAACTGAAGATTCAGGGGCTTAGGCTCCTTATTATGCAAGCTCCACACGATGCGCTGGCACAGAGGGCAAGCGAAGAGTCTCTCGCAAGAGAAGAACGCGAAAGAGCCTACACCTTAAGGTCCAATGGACCCTTAAAATTAAATTAGAGAAGGATCGACCCTTCTGTAAAAGTACGGGTCCCATACCCTTATGCTATGGATCACTATAAGGTATATGAGCCTTGAACTCTTGGAGCGCTCATGTCGTCCCAGAAGTAGAGTAAACCCTATATTGAACTGAGTCCCACGCCTAGTGACGCTGGGGCTAAGATGTAGCCCGGGTTTAGGCTGCTCTCGAAGTTAGCGTTTAAGGTGCAGGGCATTGCGTCTGGAGAACTTTCCGACTTCAGTACACCAAAACCCTATTCCAATTTATTACTGTAAGGTCCCTAATTTTGAACTCTATACTATAGATGCCTTATAGACCCCTTATGGAACCCTTTAGAGGAGCCCTATCCTACAGTATGTTGACGATCTGATCGACCTTCGCTGCTGAAGCCCAGGTGGGGGACGCAGATGCATCTCTATGAGGACCTTGGGGAGGGATCCTACAGACCGCGACTCTTGTCTCCCTGTTTCGACCACTACGATGCATGTAATCAATCGGTAGGTTTCAGGGGTGAGCGTGGTATTGCTTCATTTTTCCTCGCCTAAATAATAGGCTACTGGGTTACACATTACATATAGTTAGTTATGACACTACCATCCAAGCAACTGGAGCCCTACAGGGATTGTTGAGTTTGCTGGATTCCAGAGCATGCGCCGTCCCTTATAAAGACTAAACCCCGAACCCTAAACCTTAATCTCCGTCCCTTCTCAGCTCTTAGCTGCAGTCGAAGAGTTTATATGCGAGTTTCCGAGAATTAGGGGTACCTTATTTTGGGGTCCTTATAGTAAGGATCCTACTATTTAGGGTACTATATCAGGGACCCCAATTTTCGGAAACTCCCATATGACTATAGAATTGAGTTCAGCAGCAGACAGGGTTACTATGACGTTTTTGGGTTGAGGGTTAGGATTCCCACAGTGGTTTAGGGCTTGGGGTTTCTTTGACGGTTTGGGCGCTTTGGGGGTTGAGGGCGTAGGGTAGCACAGGAATCCAATAAGTAGTACAAGTCAGCAAAGGCCCCCTCAGTACATGTTCCCCTGGGTGTCCAATGGAACTGCAGAGCTTGGAAAATCTTCGTTGTTTGTCCTAGGGTTTAGGCTTCAGGGTTTCGCGTTTAAGTTTAGGGTTTAGGGTTTGCTTCAGGTTCAGATCTTAATGCACTTGATCTACGACCAACTCTGCTTAAAGTCCCAGCTATGGCAGAGGTTCCTGACGAAGAGGTCCCTCTCCGCTAATCTCACGAATCTCAAATCGTCCCCTGGGGGCTTATCTAGTCTAGTGCTTACCTATAGGCTCCATAGTAGTTCCTTTTTGGGGTTCATTCTCAGAATTCTATAAGGTAATCCCAAAGAGGAACTACTTTGGGGGCCTATGGGTAGTGCTTAGCTCTTTCTCCTGGAGATCCTCTGCCCAATAGTGGAGGATCGCTAGGTTGTGCCCTTCTGCTACGCCGTGCTTGATGGCTTGGCTCCTCCCGAAAGATCGAAGTAGTATAGTGGTCGAAGTTACTGTAGACCCTAGGTCTGTCAAGCGACGCGGCCTATTGACCAGGGGTCTGCTATGTAAGAGTTGCTGGTCAGAAGGTTTTGGTGCAACCGATTTGATTTCAGAGTTCAGAGTCTACAGGACCTTAGGCTTATCGGTTGCTTACGGCTTTTGAAGTACATGGTTTGGTGGTCCAGTAGTCTACCTGTAGCCCACACCTTATACAATCCTAGGAATCCTAGGCTTTGACGGTTGTGTTCTCGGGTGTAACCCCGTAGGCTTTTGTCTCCATAGGTAATGTAGAGGCCTTAATAATTGCCAATACTATTGTGGGGTTCCTTATTATAACTACAGTATAATATACCCCTCAAACCCTATTCTAATTATTAAAGCCCCTATATCAGGGCCTTCAGATTTCATCAGAAGTCCTTCGGTCTTTCAGGTCTCTGCAGGCACGTCGACCAAAAGGGTCGCCCTCGCTCAACTGCCGAAGTGGAGTCGGAACAGCTTCACTTTGCAAGCGAGAAAAAGCGAGGTAATATAGGGGCCTTAAGAATTAGAAAAGGGCATTATGCTTTAAAAAAGGAACCCCCCAAAATAGTATAGGTAATTGCAAGCGAGAGGAACGTGAGCATGCAGCTGGCTTTTTTGCGTATGTACCTGCTTCTCTAGCTTCTGCTTATCCTGGCAATCCAATCAAGCGTCATTCATCAACCACCATGATCCCTAAACCGCAAAGCCCGAAGGCGTGGGGAATCCTTCTAATGTAGGAACCTGATTAAGAAACCTTGGGCCTTTATTAGGGTACCTTATATGAATCCTACTATTTAGGGTTATAGGCCCAGGGTTTCTAAATCAGGTTCCTACATTACCCTTTGAGCCTCCAGGCAAGCTGGTCATACCCGGGCTATTCGAAGCGTACTTTGGAAGGCAGAACGAACCCCAAATCGATTCATTGGCGACCTGCATCCGGCAAAACCCCAGCCGTAATCGTTAAGTTTAGGATTTAGCCCGTTTTTTCAGGTACCCTAAATTCCCAAGCCAATCTGTAAACCCCCTAGCCCACAAAACCTAAAGCGCGATCCCCAAACCCTACACCCTATGTGGCTCCGCTCGTCTGCTTCGTTGAGCTTCAGCGTGCCGGTGGGCCTTTGGGGCGCTCTGAAGAACGCCGAGGCCCAGCGGGCGGTTTTTTGGGTTTCGGGGTTTGGGGTTTAGGGCTCAGAGCTTAGGGATTTGAGGCTTCATGGTTTTGGAGGTTTTGGATGCTTGGAATTTAGAGGTTTCGGGGTTTAGTCCAGGGACTCGAAATATACAACTATAGCGCCTACATAGGGGTCTAAAGTCTAAAAGGCATACCTACTCTGGGCTATTCACGCATGGGTTTGTAGTGCTTGACGCAGGGCTTGAGGTAGTTGTTTGTTGTCCGGTGAGTTTGAGGACTTTTGTTTACGGCGGAGATGTTGCTTGGCCCCATCCGAAACTCTTGGATTTGCTACAAACTTGTTGCCTAATTATCAGGTTTGTTGTGTGGGGTTCCCTTGCAAAGTTGCAAAGAAACATCATCAAGCCATCAACAAGAGACACACCTCTCAGAAGTGGCGATCTCATGGAACCCCCTGCCATCCAGAGTCAACTGCTTCGTGCTCGCAGGTTCTCGCGAGACTCCATGGAGAGCGATGCAGAGGAGGTAGGGGTGGCGAACCGAGCATAATGTGCGTCGTGTGTGGATTGTTTCCGTGTGTTCAGAGGTGCAATGAAGTGATATCGAGCCGTCTTCTATACAGCGTCCCCGGACATGCCGTTTCTGTTGTGTTAAAAATCAGCTTCCTTGCATGATTTTGAAGAGGAGGACCTCGCCTATCCAGGGCAACTCGCATACGGCTCCTCCCCCTGAATGGGTTCGTTATTATGCTGGGATTGTTAGGCCCCTTTGGTTACAAAGGAGTCGTATTTCCAATAATGCAGCTCAAGCCCTCGCATCCTTTTTGAGCGAGAACAGATGGGATTTTAGTCCCACTTCCGACGGGCCGCGAACAACGTGGCTGTCGGTTCTCATCGAGTTTCTGTCCATTCATGGGTTCTTTCCCGGTTGGTTAATGTCTGGTATGTCCACTAGTATCCTTATCTCTCGGTTCAGGTCTCGCTTTGTGAAGCTTTGCAAAGCCAATTCAATCTCCTTGATTCCAGCTTCACATATTCGAACAGCAGCATCTTTTGGCATGAGAAACCTTAGCGGATTNTGATTCCAGCTTCACATATTCGAACAGCAGCATCTTTTGGCATGAGAAACCTTAGCGGATTTTACGGATCTGCGCTCTGCAAGAACATTCAGCATCAGCTTTTCGTCTTTCTACAAGCCCTAAACCCTAAACCCTAAACCAATGTACTCCTGATGGTTCCAGGCTGAGCACAAAGTGGGTGCCTGACCTCTCGCAGTTCCGGAATATTCCGTGCTACCAATGATTATCTCTTTCGTTAATTCGCCGAACCGGGCTTTACTTTAGCATCGTCGACAGGTCGTGGCCTTAGACACATGCACAGTGCGGCAAAAAAATGTTAGGCCCCCAAAGTACCCTCTAACAGAGCTCTTATGGTCCTTATAGGTATTGAGGGTATATGAGAGGGTAGTTGTGGGGTCTAGGTCGAGTTTTGGGTTTAGGGTTGGGCATCCGTCCCTAAACTAAACCCTCCAATTCCTCAACCGTGCGAGCTCGAGCATTGGGGTGTTTCATGTCATGGTCAGTTCCCGGACCGAGGCGGGGAGGTTACGTCATGTGCATTGTAAACACTTCGTTTAGTGTAGGGTCCGCGTGCCCCACCATCATGTACAAAGAACATAAAGAGACATAACGGTACTGTTGAGCCATTCACTGGCCTCGGTGTTTGCGATGGCTTCATCTACAGGGAAAGATAGGCATCACAGGCCAAGCAGCGAGCTGTGCAGGGAAAGGAACTCAGCCAGATGCAGCCTCAGGCTCCCTCGCGAAGATTCTGGATGCAGCTACGAGCCGCCTCGCCGCGTCTTTGCAGATGCAGAGAGCACAAATGGCCGTCACGCTCCATGAGCTGGGCATGGTTTACCGGGTGAAGGGCGACCTGGATGCAGCTGCCAGCCACCTCACCGAGTCCCTCAGCATGAAAAGAGCTGTGCACGGACAGGGAGCTAACAGAGAAGGGCGACCTGGATGCAGCGGCGAGCCACCTCACCGAGTCCCTTAGCATTAAAGGCCTGTGCATGGAGAGGGAGCAAACAGAGAAGTGGCCGTTACACTCTATAAGCTGGGCGTGGTGTGCAAGGAGAAGGGCGACTTGAATGCGGCTGCGAGTCACCTGACCGAGTCCCTCAGCTTGAAGAGAGCTGTGGATGGCGAGGGAGCTCGCCCCGATGTGGCCATCACGCTGCACGAGCTGGGCGTGGTGTGCTTGGACGGGGGACCTGGATGCAGCTGCGAGTCACCTCACCAAGTCCCTAGGCATGCTGAGAGCAGTGCATGGAGAGGCAGCCCACGGAACAGCTCCATGTGCTGGGCGCGGTGTACGGGGACAAGGGCGACCTGGATGCAGCTGCGAGCCACCTCACAGAATCCCTCAACATGAAGAGAGCTGTGCACGGACAGGGAGCTCACCGTGAAGTGGCCGTCACGCTGCATAAGCTGGGCGTGGTGTGCAAGGAGAAGGGCGACCTGGATGCAGCTGTGAGGCACCTCACCGAGTCCCTCAGCATGAAGAAAGCTAGGTGTGCGGACTGGCAGCTCGCGGAGAAGTGGCTGTCACGCCCCTGGGCTGGGCACGGTGTGCAAGGAGAAGGGCGACCTGGATGCAGCTGCGAGCCATCTCGCACAGTTCATGAACATGCAGAGTGCGGTGCAGTACAGAGGGGGAGCTTAATTTGCATTGCCAAAGTGTACTCGTAGAAGCCTGATTCTCAATCTTCAGCCCTCCCCATTTTTTCGTGGATGTGGTGCCTTGCTCAAAGATGAGCCTATGACCATCTACTGGTATGACCTATAACGTTGGAGTGGCATCCTCGATCGAGGTATTATTAGGAGGAGAGGCGTCCGTTTGACACTGCGCGGAGCGTGTCTTGGTACGTCTCACGGGTCGCTGATGTGCTTGTTGACTTGCCGCCCCAATTCCAAGTAACTAAACCCTAAACCCTATACCCTAATACTGAACTCTCTTGCTGATGATGGGGTTACGAGGGTGCGGTCGACAAGACGGTGGCATCGATGCGATGCTGATTGATCCGCAACCCAAGACTCCGAGCGCTTATTGCATATAAATTTAAAGCAACCCTCAGTCGGTTTTAAGCGCCCTGAAATTACTGTCACCCACCATGTCCAGCTAAAAACCAACCTTGCAAGTGCCCTCAAAATCACGCGTTCATATTGGTGCATGCCAAGACCGCTACGGACACGTTTTGCTAAACCTCAAAGGAACCCTTAAACGAAGCCCTTTCAGGAAACCCTCAAAAGAAGCCCTGAAGGCACCGGTTCGGATGTAGCGCCCTGCAGCTGGGAGCGTGACACCAGGGCCTCGAGGTCAGTCACTCGGAGGAGCTCAGAGTGTCTGGTTTATAGGGTTATAAGAGTACTTGTTTAGGGTTAGAGGTGTGCCGGCCCAACATCCACCGGAGGGTATATCTTTCGTGAGACGAAGCCGCCGCGACACACGTCCGATAAACAATTCCGTCACCAACGTGGAGCTTTAAATGTCCCACCCCGAGAAACCACCCAGAGCTTTTGCAACAAGCTTACGCTTTGATAAGCATACCCAAATATAAAGTATACGCACACGAAAAGTGCAGTTAATGGAGGAGTTCGGGTAGTATCACGGAATTAACACGTGTACACAGAGAAGCACTTTGGCCGTAGTTCTGTCCCATATACCAGTTCCCTCTAGGGCAGACTGGAAAGTCATTTGTTTACATTCCTGTACTGGGCCCCGAAAATCCGAAAAATTTGGTTTTAAAGCAGGGAAGCCGAATGGTTTATATAGAGTAAGTAAACACAAAAGGTGCTGTTTTGCTGCAGAATGTGGCCCCAACCCCTTTGGGCATTGGGCACACAGGGACCCCGGATTGGCGCACACAAAGAAAGCCATGGACACACACGAGCACTCGAGGTTCCATTTTTCGATCGGAAGAAGGGCCGGAAGGGACCAGAGGGTCTAGAGCTGGCCCACATGGGGTCCGCACCAAGAAAGGCGCTGTTTTTCTGCAAAACGTGGCCTGGACCTCTCTTGGGCACACAGGGTCACAAAGAATTGCGCTGTTTCGCTGCAAAGCGTGCCGGCACACGCGAGCACTCAAGCGTCCATTTTTCGATCCCCGCAATTTTCCAAATCGCAGACGGCGGGTTTAGAGCAGGCACACACTGGTGGGTTTTTAGAGCAGGTGCACACAAAGAAAGGAGTTGTTTTGTTGCCGCATGGCCCGGGCCCCACCGTTTGGGCACACACGAGCACTCGAGAGTCCATGTTTTGATCCACACTTCGAAGTGTAGGGTTTAGGGCATGTCATGACTTGTACTGTATTGGACTGACAGTACGGTCATTTGTATGACAATTATTCAGATATGCTGTATATGACTGTAACTATGAACCATAATTATCAGTTACTTCCAAGTAAGACTAGAACGTCATGTGTTCACATTCCCGTACAGGTGTGTTACGCTCCTGCTCATAGGTTGAGCATTCAGCCTTGGGCTTTTAAGTGAGGGCTTAGAGTTTACGGCCTGTCGTATTTAGGTTTACGGGCATCCATCCTTGAATTCTGCATATTTAAGCCCTGTAATTCCTCAGCCACGCCGGCTCTAGCATTGGGGTGCTTCACGTCATGATCAATTCCTGGACCGAGGCTTGCATGGAGGTTATGTCGCCCGCATTGAAAACACTCCTTTCTGTTTAGGACTCCAAGAACAGCTGAAAATCAGAAGAGCCCCAGACCGTCCGCCCCACCACCACAAGTGTAAAGAGACATCAACGGGAGCATTGAGTGGAGAACAGCTCTGCATTCACCGGCCTCCGTGTTTGTGCGATGGCTTCATCTACAGGGCAGATAGGCGACACTGGACAAGCAGCGAGCTGTGCACGGAGAGGAACTCAGCCAGATGCAGCGTCAGGCTCCATCGGGAAAAAACCCGACCTGGATGCAGCTGTGAGCAGCCTTACCAAGTCTCTGAAGATGCAGAGAGCACAGATGGCCACCACACTCCATGAGTTGGGCTTGGTATACATGGAGAAGGGTGACTTGGATGCAGCTGCGAGCCACCTCAGGGAGTCCCTCAACCTGATGAGGGCTGTTCATGGAAAAGGAGCTCACCGTGAAGTGGCTTTCACGCTCCATGACCTGGGCGTTGTGTTCAGGGCGAAGGGCGACCTGGATGCAGCTGCGAGCCACCTCACCGAGTCCCTGAGCATGAAGAGAGCGGTGTATGGAGAGGGATCTTGCCGAGAAGTGGCTTTCACACTCCATGAGCTGGGTGTGCTGTTCAGGGCGAAGGGCGACCTGGATGCAGCTGTGAGCCACCTCACCGAGTCGCTCACCATGATGAGAGAAGTGCATGGAGAGGGAGCTCACGGAACAGTGGCCATCACGCTCCAAGTGCTGGGCATGGTGTACATGGAGAACGGCGACCTGGATGCAGCTGCGAGCCACCTCACCGAATCTCTCAGCATGAGGAGAGCTGTGCACGGACAGGGCGCCCACCAAGAAGTGGCTGGCACGCTCCACGAGCTGGGTGTGCTGTTCAGGGCGAAGGGTGACCTGGATGCAGCTGTGAGCCACCTCACCGAGTCCCTCACCATGATGAGAGAAGTGCATGGAGAGGGTGCTCATGCAAAAGTGGCCATGACGCTGCAAGAGCTGGGCATGGTGTACATGGAGAAGGGCGACCTGGATGTAGCTGCGAGCCACCTCTCCGAGTCCCTCAACATGAAGAGAGCAGCGAACGGACAGGGCGCCCACCGTGAAGTGGCTTTGACGCTTCACAAGTTGGGCGTGGAGTGCAAGGAGAAGGGTGACCTCGATGCATCTGCGAGCCACCTCACCGAGTCCCCCAGCATGAAGCGATAAGAGAGGGAGCTCACAGAGAAGTGGCCGTCGCGCTCCATGACCTGGTCGTTGTGTACGGTAGTCAGAGGGACCTGGATGCAGCTGGCGAACCACCTCTCCCTCAGCATGATGCGAGAAGTGCCTGGAGAGGGTGCTCACGCAGAAGTGGCCATCACGTTCCATGAGCTGGGCATGGTGTGCCAGGCGACCGGGATGCAGCCGCAAGCCATCCCATTGAGCCCATCAACATGCAGAGCGCAGTGCACCATTCAGGGGGAGCTTAACCACACATTTGCGCCGAGTTTTCGTAAGCTTGATGTCAGGCATTTGCCTCCTCATTCTTGTGTGGATGTAGCTTCTTGAGAAGCGTTCATCATGTGCCTTGCTCAATGATCCTTGAGGTATCATTAGGAGAGGCGTCTGCTTGACACTGCACGAAGCCTGTCTTGGTACGTCTCACTGGCCCGGCGGATCACCAATGTGCTTGTTGAGTTGCAGCCCCTGTTAATTACAAGCAGTACTGAGCCTCGACTGGTATCAGGACACTCCTTTTTTATCATATGGTTACCAGGACGTGACAGGCTGCACTTACGGTGCCTCGTGTTAAAAGACTGTGGTGTCGATGCGGTGAAGCTTGATCTGCAACCCAACACTCAGAGTGCCTATATTGCATCTGAAGCCCCCAGTCAAGCTTATAGATTTTATGCACCTGAGACCATGTCACCCATGCCCATACGTTGTTCTTGCCAAGGGTCGTGTTTTGATTAGCTGCCCTTCTTGTCGTTGACACATTGCTTTCAGAATGGATGCCTCAACAGGACGTTTCGAAAGAAACTCCCAAGCGGGTCAGTCGTAGATTAGCCCTGCAATCCTGGTCTCTTCCCCTGCGAATATGAATCTTCTAATGGTATAAAGGCACGAGCCGGCAACCCAAGCAACACCTCCTGCCCCCACATTACTAATCAAAGAGGTTGAGGGTTTAGGGCTTAGAGTTTAGACGATTGCGGGTCGCAGACTGGCTAGACTTGAGTCCAGTAGCAAAAGGGGATCAGAGTTTGGGGGTTAGGGTTTAGGGTTTAGGGTTGGATCATATGCATAGTCCAGGTGTGAAAGGGTGGATCATCAGCAGAATTTTATCAGCAAGAAGCCTTTTAGTTTCGACTGTTCTCAAGACAGCTGCAGAATGGTCATTTTTTGTGCAGCCCACACTCCACACTACTCCCTGGTGCTTAGTAGGGAATGGGGGAATGGATCCCTATCGTAGTCTCTATATAATCCCCAATAGCAGTCCCCATAATCTATTCCCCCATTCCCTCCTAAGAACCAGACAGACTAGGTCTCCTGAAGGATACCCTGAACCTGAAACCCTTCAAAAAACATGACCTTGAGCCCTCAATCCCAAAGCCGCAACATGCCCTTTACATTGAGCGCTTCAAAGGAATCCTTAAAGGAGCCCTCAACGGAAACCCTTAAGGAAACCCCACAAGGATCCCTTTGAACCCTCAAGGCGCCTGCTTCGGATGTAGCGCCCTGCAGCTGGAAGCGTGACGCTGGGGCTCGAAGGATTTCGATGTTATAAGGCCTCTATGTTCCAGAACCCTACTATAGATCCCTTATAGAAGCCTTTAAGGAACCCTTTAAAGGGAACCCTATTCTAATGATAAAGGCCTCTATATTCAACGATGCTGAGTTGAAGAATCCTAGGGTTTATAGCAAGGTTTAGCTAGGTTCCTGAGTGGTGCCCTTTTGCCCTTTTTGTTTTAGGGTCCCCTTAAGTCCCCTTATTAAAACTGAGTATTCGGAAAAAGGGTACCTTTACTATAAAGGGTCTACTCAGGAACCTAGTTAGAGTGTTTTTAGTGTTTGTTTTTAAGAGCTTGTAGAATTGCAGGGTTTGTGCAAGCCAGGGTGTCCTTTGAGGGTTCCCTAAATCCTAAAACCCTAAACCCCACAGTAGAAGCCCAAAAGTTGGAAACCCCAGAGCCTCAATCCTTAAGAGTAATGTATAGGGAATCCCAGCACTATTTGGCCTTAATCCGGTTTCCAACTTTATGGTAAACCCTAAACCCTAAAACCTAAACCCTAAACCCTAAAACCCTAAACCCTAAACCCTAAAACCCTAAACCCTAAACCCGCTCCTTTAAGAGTTCCACAGCGGATCCCGCTAGGCTGCTCGGGGGTTGAATATAGAGGCCTTTATCATTAGAATAGGGTTCCCTTTAAAGGGTTCCTTAAAGGCTTCTATAAGGGATCTCTAGTAGGGTTCTGGAACATAGAGGCCTTATAAATAATTAGAATAGGGCTTTGGGGGGTATATTATACTATAATCATAACAAGGAACCCCCCAAATAGTACAAAATATTATCAGGCCTCGATAGTAGGGCTTCCGATTTAGGGGTCCGTGCACCTGCTTGGGCCTCGAATCCTAAACCCTAAACCCTAAAAGCCCTAAACCCTATAAGCCCTATAACCCTAAACCTTCAACCCAGTAGGATTATGGGGTTCTTTCAAGCGAAAGTACGGTTGATGATAAAAATCCTGCATTACCTTACCCATAGGCCTCAAAGTAGCTCCGTTTTGGGGTTCATAAATAAGGCAATATGGTATCTTCCTTATGATAGGTAATGCAGGATTTATATCCCTAAACCCAACACAGCCCTTTAAAGGAGCCCTTTAAAGGTAGCCTTATAGATCCCTTTATTAAAGGAGCCCGAGGGTTCCTATCATCGACCGAATGCGTACGGAAAGGCACATGGACGATCAGGAAGCTCCTCACGGCTTCTGCATGGGTCTTATAAGAGTGAGACTAAGGTTTAGGGTTTAGGGTTGGGGGGTGTTTAAAGATATTGTTGCCGCAAGGTCCTACCTGTACAGCCCATTCGTACACTCCATTCTTGCGCCAGATAGAAGCAAGTTATGACTTGCGGGGCTGTGGAAGGCTTTGGGCTTTGTTGGCGCGCAGCGGTGAAATGAGCGATACCCGACCCCCAGGAGTGGTCGTCAAGCGCTATCTGGTTGCACCCATGATCAAGTTCGCATTAGATGCTTCAGCCCTACCGGGACCCCAAAAGTCTGTAGAATAACAGCCTTTTTAGGAGTTGGGCCATTGCTTTACCTACATTTGGGAGTGGGGGGGGGGGGGTTGGGTAAATCCTTTAATGAGCTTTCCTTTCGAAGCGGCTTTCTGGGTCGGCCCCGTCACCGGCTGGCTATCCCCGACTCACCAAAACACGTGAGGCCCCTACAAGCCCACAGCAAAAAAAGCTACAAGCCTAACCGTATCCCTTGAGACGCTTAAACGTAAACCACGCAATTACCAGTAGGTAGGTTATACTGTGGTACGGAATATGTGGTGAGAATTGTCCTATTTCGGCAGCTGGAGGCCTAGGAAAGTACCAATTACCAATACTCGATTGAAATCCCCAAACCCCAACCTTTAAAGGAGGGAGGAGGAACCCAGAGAGCCCTAGACCCCTGAAGTGGGGTAGCCTCAGCCATAATCCAAGGCCCCGAGAATTGAGTGTACGTATATTTTATCCATCTATCTCTACATATATGTATATACTTATCTTTATACATAAATAATATATATATATATATATACTCATATATATATATATATATATCACACATCTATATTGATATATGCATATAACTACCTATCTATGGTTCTATTTATCTATCTTACAGAAGGCATAAGGGGGTGCAGCCGAAGCCCAGGTGGGAAAGCAGATGCATCTCTACTGGGACTTTGGAGATATCTTACAATCCGCGACCCTCGTCGCGAACTATGTGTCGCAATTTCGACCGCGACGATGAACATTGTTTTTTTGGGGGCTCTGTGTTAAATCAACGTGTGTTCCCCAAGAGATGGCCTGGAGAATCCACATGCCAGAACATGCACCGTCCCGTCGTCTGCACTTCGAGAACGGCTTCGATGTCTTTATCTTCTCAGCTCCTAAGTGGTTGATACGCAATCCGAACGGTATGCGCAAGCCATCTGCACTTCCTGATGTACGGGGATGTGCTTCGTTGCAGGTTGTAGCACTTCAGGGTCACATCTTCATGCACTTGGTCGAGGACTAGCTTTGGTGATCCAGCTAAGGCCAATCCGGGCAACGGTTCTTTGACGAAGAGGTCCCTCTCCGCTCATCTCACGAATCTCGATTCGTCCCCTGAAGGGCATGTGGCTAGTTCGCAAAATTAGGGTCCCTTTCTAGGTCGACAAAATAGTGCGGCAAGAACCCTAACAGGCATTCTGATGCTGATTTAGAGAACTACCTATGTCTAGTCTAGTAACCCTGAACCCTAAACCCCTAAAACCCTAAACCCCTAAACCTCCAGTGCTCATAGCTCTATCTCCTGGAGCTCCTTTGCCCAATAGCGGGGGTAGCCCTGGGGGCCTGCCCTTCGGCTACGCCGTGCTTGGTGGTTCGAGTTTTTAGCCGGATGCTCTTTAAGATTTAGTGAGTTTAGGGTTTAGTGTTTAGGGTTTAGGGGTTTGTAGGGGTTTAGTGTTTAGGGTTTAGGGGTTTAGTGTTGAGGGCTTAGGGTTTAGGGGTTTACAGGGTTTAGGGGTTTAGGGTTTAGGATCCGATATGAGAGAAGAAGTATCACTGGATTGGAGCTACTGGCCAAACCCCTATATAGCCGTGTTTGTTTGATTCCAGCCCTGGTATCTGGATGACAGTTGTGTAGGAGGATGAATCCTGTATAGGTGCCCTGCATATATAGAGGGCCCTGATGGTGCAAAGGACACAGAGATCCCCGAACTCGCAGGCCTCGCGCGCTCCAGTGCTGGGAAGCAGCGGATTTCACAGCAGGCAGGTGGAGGGAGGGGTTTGGGTCGAAGCTTCGTCGTTGACATGACTCCGGGCTGCGAGAGAATTCGAGTAGCTCAGATTTTCAAAGTGCTTCAGAAGGAGCCTCGTGGAGGGCTGCAGCACCGGGCCCTCTCTGCTCTGAGACAATCTCTGTTAGAGTTTCTTGTGCAATAAAGCGTATAGGGAAAATATGTTCTGCTTTTTTTCGAAGAGGCCACATAGTGGTAGCAATCCATCTGAATGCTCTCTCGCTTCTGCCATCGCATGCGCGGCGAGTCGTCCAAACGGAGCTTCAATTCCTCTATATACCTTAATAATTACCAATGCTGTTTTGGGGGTTCCTTATTGTAGCTAGAGTATCATGGGCCCCCAAAACCCTAGCTTAGGGTGTAGGGTACCCACAGCCCAATAATCCACCATTAAGGGGTATGCCAGTTTCAATCAATCAATCAGTCAGTCACTCAATCAATCAATCAATCAATCAAACAGACAGGCAATCATACGGTTTAGGGTTTAGGGTTCAAGGAAGCAAGGAAGCAAGCAAGTTCCCCCAAACCCAAGACCTACAGTCCTGCCATCAAAAATCAAAACCTCAGCACTCTAAACCCTTGTACAAAAACGCCTAGACTCTAAACCCTAAACTCCTAAGCTCCTAAACTCAAGGTCACGCCATCTTCTGGAGTCCGTCAGCACAAGATCTTTGTACGGAGAGGGAGCTCACCGAGAAGTGGCCAACACTCTCCATCAGCTGGGCGCAGTGTACAGACAGAAAAGCAACCTGGCTGTAGCCGCGAGCCACCTCGCTCGGACCGTCATCATGACGAGAGCAGTGTACGGAGAGGGAGCTTAAAGTTTTGAACCCTAAAACCCTGAACCCCCCACCTCTTGCAGACCCAGAGCCCTACAGTAGGCTTTTGGGCTCCACAGGTAGGGCCCTCAGAGTTCATCAGAGGTCCTGCGTTCTTTGAGGTTTCTGCCGGCGACCAAAAGGGTCGCAATCGCTCAGTTGCGAACTGGAGTTCGAACAGGCCCATGTCGTTGCAAATGAGAGAAAGCCTGAGAGAATTAGGCGGCTTCTTTATTATGTACCTGCTTCCGTAGCTTCCGATTGTCCTCGTGACCTGCAGAGGGGACGTGCAAGAGTAGAACAACCCCACCCGAATCCAATGAAGCTTCATTCGTCATGCACCAAGACGTTCGGCTTGTGCCATGTCCACCCCTAAATGCCCGAAGGTTTGGGAAGCCGCCTATAATCCTTTACAGCAGTAAACATAGGTATTTCGGTCTATTCGGAGTTTTCCGAGCTCTACAAGGATTTTGTAACAATTACTCTTGTTGCTTGCCAAAGCTACTGCCAGAGAACACGCACCCAAATCGATTCATTGGCGCCATTATGCGACAAACCCGAGTCTGAAAGCCTTGAGCTCAACATTCATGTGCGTGGTTCTCTTACTTAGGTTCGGTGCCGTACTAGTTTGGTGGCCTAGAAAGGGACCCTAATTTGGAGAACTGCCCCAGTACGCTTCGCCTCGAATCCGGCTTTTCGGTTGCCCTGAGGCAAAGACATGGTCTGAGGCCCTAAGCCGCCTAATGTAGGGGCCTTAATACGTAATTAGAATAGGGTTTTCAGGGTTCCTTATTTTAAGAGCTATAGCCTAATCTCCCCCCAAACCCTATTCTAATTTATTGAGGCCCCTACATTAACCTAACCTAACCTAACCCAACCTGGAACCAATACTTTAGTATGGAAGCCTCTTATTCGCCAGGGACCCTTTCTTTGTGTAGTTGTCCTATCGTATACCCCAAAGCCCTCTGTGTAAGGCCGGTCTGCTGAGGGGCACATCATCCGAACTCGAAGCCTTTAAAGGGTTCCTCTGAGGCCTCCATTGAAGGGTTCCTATGACGGGCCGATAAACCCTATAAATCCCCAAACCCTCAATTGTATAGATCCAAAACCCCCCCCTAAACCCTAAACCCTGCAATGCGGGCTTCGTCCTTGCTAAGTGGGAGGGAAAAATAGATCCAAAACCAAAGCCTTTTCCCCGAAGTCATGAACCCGTGTCTGCTTTCCTGCAAGTGCGCGAGTCAAAACCAAGCCGGCTCCGTTCGCTCGGCTGTTTCTTTGAGCTTCAGAGCGCCTGTGGGCCGTTTTGGCTGTCAGGAAGAACACTGAGGCCCCGAGCCGGTTTAGTGAACGGTTTTGGGCTCAGGTTCCCAAAACCCCTAAACTCTGGTTGTATTTGTGGCTTTAAAGGTGTACGGTTTGAAGAGGATGGGTTCTCATAGGGTCGGTCTCAAGTTTTGTAGTGTTTGTGTAGGTTATGTTAGGCTGTTTCCATAGTAGAGCATTGCACAGGCTGTCGTAAGGGTCGTGGGAGTGCGATTTAGGGTTTGGGGCTCAGGATTGACAGCCAGGTTTAGGTCAGGGAGGGAGGATTGCTGCTTCAGTGTTTGTGTGGGGGAGAGTTAAAATAAATTACATAGACCCGTCAAATATCTTATTTTAGATAAATGTAGCATACCTGTTGGGAGTGCCATCTGTTGAATCGTTTGCGGGGTTTGGGTAAGGACTTTCCCAGACCCCCGGGAGGATCCCAAAAGTAGATCCCTTAGTGGGGATTCCTATAAAGTACCCCCCTTAGTAGTATAGGGCCTCAAATTAGGGGATCTACTTTCTAGATCCTCCCGGAATTCTGGGTTTTTGTGGGGTTCCGGGAGTCGGGTTTGAGTTGTTTGCGTGTTGAGGTCATTGAAGACTCTACGGCCGGGATCAGGGATAAGGGAGTTTGGAGTGTCTAGGCCCAGTCGTTGGAATTTTAGGGTGTAGGGTGTAGGGGTTTTGGGGTTGGAGTTGAGGGTTTATAGGGCCTAAACCCTAAACCCTAAACCGTTATAGGGCTCATGGGGTGGTGGCACGGATTGCAAAGAAGGGCAGAGGGTGTTGGGCTCAGCAGATTGGGGCTTAGAGCTGAACTTCCCTAGAAGCCCAGATGCTCACGTAGTATTCCCAGACCCCCGGGAGGATCTAGAAAGTAGATCCCCTAAGGCCCTACTTTGGCGCCCTATACTACTAAGGATAGGAACCCCCATTAAGGGATCTACTTTTTGGATCCTCCCGGGGGTCTGGGTTTTGCTGGGTTTTGGGTACTACACGGCATTATTTTAGGAGGTTTACGTTTACACACAGATCAGAAAGTGCCCCTTAAACCCTAAAACCTTAACCCCAGACCCTAAGGACAATCTCGTTCGAACAAGAAAGGATCTCTAGAATGTCTTCTTTCGTCTCGCAGAACTCGACGACAGGCAACCTCGAGCCCTCTTTCCCAAGATTTCCACACTCGGATTATATAGCTGTGCTATCATCCCCCAAGGCTCCATGTACCTTTATCTTGGTTAGGGTTCCTTTAAGGGTTCCTTGAAAGGGTTCTATAGGGTTTAGGGTATAAGGGTCCATGTACCTTTGTAGTAGGTACTTAGGCCTTAAAGTACCTATATAGGGACCCCTTTAAGGCTTCGGTATCTACTATAAAGGTACATGGAGCCATTTGGGATCTGAGCCTCTGCAAAGAGAGCATTTCGGGCTTGTGTGGTCAGGTATACCTGACCTCACCTACCCAGACCCCCGGGAGGATCTAGAAAGTAGATCCCCTAATTTGAGCCCCTATACTACTGAGGGTACTTTATAGGAATCCCCATTAAGGGATCTACTTTTTCGGATCCTCCCGGGGGTCTGGGTAGGGAGCCATTGTGACTCCTGAACCCTGAACCCAAACCCTCTTATCCCTAGGCCCTAAACTCTAAACTGTCCTTGAGGACCACAAGACCCTCAAAAGTAAGGGCCCTACACCCTCAAAGCATGAACCCCTTTCCCAAGTCTGAATCCGAAGCCCTTTCAGGGGTCTTTTCGATTTTAAGGCTGTCCCCCAAGCTGGGATCCAGGCCCGGATGAATCAAACTCCTCCGCCGCATCCTGGCTTTTCGAGCTTAGGGTTTAGAATGAGGTTCAGGGTTAAGGCTTTCGGGTTTAGTGTTTGGAGCCTAAAGGTTTTGGGGATTACGGGATTATGGGGTTTAGGGTTAAGGCTTTAGGGTTTGGGGCTTAAGGGTTAGGAGAATCTCAGCTTCGCACTCCAGGTCAGGTTGCAGAATCCCGTGCGATGCCATGAAGTCTCGGGTTAACTCGTCGGAGCCTGGGTAACCTTATGGATCAAAAGACCCTTAAGAGTAAGGGCCGTATACCCTTATAGTATGAGTCCTTATATGGCCTATGAATCTGAAACCCTTTCACGGATCATGTCGTCATTAAGCAACAGCCCGCCTTGACCGCCCCAATTCGAGGAACGTCGTGGTGGCCCAGCCAGCGGCCGCTTCGGAGAGTAGTTCGCCTTCTGTGGCGGCTACGGTGGGATGTGCGGCATTTCGGCTATTATAGAAGCCTAAATACTTACCAACATTATTCCTTAGGGTTCCTCTTGATAACTTTACTAGAAAGGAGCCCAAAGGCACGTACATTAGATTGCTAAGGGACTTGGGAACTGGTCCTTTGAAACTTTGGTCGAGCAATCGAATAAGATGATACCAGCTTTATTCCGCATAGGCTTTGTAACGAGTATTGAGTCCTTAGGAGAAGAAGACGAGTAAGCACAAAGGCAAACGTGATTTCACGACACGGCCTGCTTACACCTCCAAAAGCATCCCCGCAAGTTGTGGCCCCAACATCGTGCATGAGCATCACTGAACTTTGAGTGCCATGCAACCCCAACTTCATCTAGCTACATACAGCTTCTTACGCGCATGTCTATGTTGACATGCGTGTATTGCCATTCGGTGGTTGCTGCTATATGTCTGTTTGTTCACAACGCTCATCTGTGTAAGTGATTTGTATATATATATATACACATGTGCATATGTATATACACGCACACACACACACACTGTATAATGTAAACACGCAAACGTGTAGAAAGCGTGATGCTGGTGTGTATGTGTGCGTGTGCACATGTGCGTATGATCTCCACTCACGAGTGGATATGGTGCATATTCTCTCACGACCTTACACTGGCCTTGTAGAGATCATGCCTTAAACATCCGCTGTTGTCATCCCCCCAGATAGCAGTTTTTTCTGCGAAGCAGCCCGCATTTTCTGTCGAAAAAAGCCCTAAGATCAGAAGTGCATGTCAACACTCAGGGATTCCCCTTTCCGCGAACCGCTGAAAGCAGGGTACCTGCAAACTACGGAGAGACATGGCGCTGTTTCTATGAATGAACCCAGAGGGTCCATATACACTACTATTATGGAGTTAGGTCCCAAAAACCATAATGGGGATGGTCTTTTGGGACCTAATTCCATAATGGTAGTATATATGGACCCTCTGGGTAAGTTTGACAGAGCATCAGTTCGCAATGCAGTAGCTCCACTACCACTTCGTGTAGACTCAAAGCGCTTTCCTGAATCCTCAGCAGTGTTGCTTCAGGCGGCAGATCTTTGCGATCTTTCCATTCCCTATGTCAGTGAGGTGTTAGACACCCATAGATGCCTATAAATCCCTAAGCCCTGAACCCAGAAATCTGGCCCATAACCACCTATGCCCAAGATCAGACCCCCAAAAACCCTAAAACCCCAAACCCTAAACCCTAAACCCTAACCTCTAAACCCTAAACCCCCAAACCCTAAACCCTAAGCCCTACAACCCTAAACCCTAAACCCCAAACCCCAAACCCTAAACCCTAAACCCTAAAACCCTAAACCCTAAACCCTAAACCCCAAACCCTAAGGTGTTGGGATTGATGGTCATGGGCCCGGTGGGTGCTGTCATCGGTGGCACGCTCGGGGCGGCAGCGACGTCACTCGGCATGGGGGTGTGTTCACTTCCCTAAGGGTCCAGGTATCTCCTTAGGAGGGTCCGGAATCTCCTAGGGAGAGCCCTTGGGTCTCTTTTGGGGTCTCAGAAATCCTACATTTTGAGGTTCCTTAAAGTGTTCGGACCCTTAGGGTTGGGTTTAGGATATAGCGCCCGTAACTCTACTTGTAATAAGGATTATTCACGCCCCCATATTGGGGGTTTAGGACTTGCCCTAGGGCTTCAAGTATAAAAGTAGTACCTACATTGGGCTGTTTGGAGCCTCAGGGTTGCGTTTAGGGGACTTTTTTGGGAGGCATGGTAATTTCGGGGGCTTGGGTTTAGGGTTTCGGGCTTGAAGGCCCTTTTGTGCTTCCGGTCGGTTCTCTCTGTCGGGGTACGTCTATTTCGGGGCAGAGGTTCGGTGCCAGATTGGTCTGATAAGTTAGTGGCAGGTATAGTATCCCCTTGCAGTCCCCTTCTAGCGAAGGTAACATTATGGCCCCACACCCGCATTTACACAATTGAGGCCCCTTCAGTATGTCAATCTGTTGTGGCTTTTGTGGATGGCCCGCTGCAACCAAAGGGCTTAGGGTGTTAGGGCCCAGGTCGTGTTTCTGAAGGTTCTTGCTGCTGTTTTCGTAGCTACTGGTAGGGATCCTTCGTGGTACCACTTATACCTTAATCTTAACCCTGAATAACCACCTCTTTAAGGACTTATATAAGGAATTCATAACAAGGAGGCCTAAAAAGGTAGGCTATTCAGGGTTAAGGGAAGCCATACGAAAGTAAAGTATAGTCAGGCAGCCTGAGCCAGGCTGATTATGGCGATACAAGGTTTCGGGAAGTTGAAGGCTCAGGGGCTAGTTTGTATATATATATAGATAGATAGATATACATCATACACATGCACATATACATATTTTACATGTGTGTACATGTGTACATGTGTACATGTGTACATGTGTATGTGTATGTGTATGTGCATATATATATATATGTATGATATGCATATGGGTATGTCTATGTACAAACGACGACAAACTGACGGTTCGAGAGCTCTACGATTTTAGGATGACCGAATTAGTTGGACCCGTTTTGATATAGTAAGATAGGTATTTAGTAGGCTGACACGCATTCATGACTTTCGGGGGACTAAGGAATACTGTGCCGTCTAGCGAAGTCAAAAGAGCCTCCAAGTGTACCCTAAACCTCGAGTGCATTTCGCTGTACTCTGTTTCCTGACAACAGGAAATCAAGATATGTCACGCTTTGGACTACCAGAACCTAAACCTCAACCCCATAGGGAGTTGAAAAGGGCTGCGTGACCCTGGAGAGCCATATTCAATGTTGCACATGTAATGCGGCCACGCACATTGGATTTTGAATGTTTTCAAGATTTCAATATACACTCAAGTGGATATACGACATACGCTACAAGGAAAGTCCCCTGATCTTGTAAGCGGCTCAGCCCATACCCCAACCCCCAAACTAAACTTCAACCTTACAGTGCCCGAAACCCCAAATTTTAAACATGAAAGTACTAAACCTCCACCTCTTAGTGCTCGAGACCCTGTAGCCTCCAACTCTGCTGCGAGGATGGGTTCTAGCCAGAGGCAGCCGTCGCTAGGAGTCTCCCGCATCAGTCTTCCTCGGGAGGCCACCTCAGTTATGGTTCCGGGTGTTTGTGCTGGGTTTAGGGTTTAGGGTTTAGGGAATTTGTGCTGTGCGATTTTAGAGTAACTATTTATACCGCTTCGGGTTGGGATGAATGTAGGGTCTGGGTGTTTGCCGTAACCTACAAAGTTATCATTCTACATCCAAGGCAAAAATTCGCTCCTTCAGATTCATCGGGATGAGGACGAAATCCTCCGTAGTATGTTTTCACCTCCAGCTGCGGGTTCGGAGCGTATGGGGCCTTCAAGCCTATATGGGAGTTTCCGAAAATTAGGGGCACGGCACCTTATTTTGGGGTCCTTGTAACAAGGATCCTCCTACTTAGGGTACTATATTAGGGTCCCCTATTTTCGGAAACCCCCATATTGTCTCCATAAAAGCTGTTCAAAATCCAGGCAGATGCCACGTAAGGACTTCAAGTTCGGCTCTATAAAGTATCGAAGATCCGGTAAATGCCACATAAACGCCCTGTAAAGACCCAAAAATACCTGAAGATCTCAGCGTTTCATGTTGGATGGGCAACACTTTTTGTGTTATCATGGTATTAGTTATACCGACGACATCAGCGAACACACTCCTGTGAGCGCCCACTATCTATCTATCTATTTACCTAGTCTATCTGTCTATTTGTCCAGATGTAGGCAGATGATACTAGACGACGACGAGTTGAAATGAAGGCGGCACAAGAGATTTCTACGCTGAAAGCTTCTTCAGAGGGAAGCCTGATTCGTGCATGCTCATGTCTCCAGGTTTCATGGCTTCCCAGGTTTCCTCAGGGTTTGACTTCTCTTGCTTGCCTGCTTTGCCCAGGGTCCTTTGCCACAGGACTCTAGTTAGGCACTCGCCAAATCAAAGTGGGCCTGCAGGGGTCTACGGTGTTCTGTATGCGATGCTTTTCTGATGCACGTCGGCGAGGATGTGGTTCCAGTTGTGGCATCGTTTCGGCTCCGGCCGGTCATGTACCCGAAGAGCCCAATACCCCTTACATGAAAAACACTTTACCGCCAAGAGGGGCCTTGGTATTACCCCGTATTACGTATTGTGATGGCTACATCATCTTCTCCCAGATTCCCCTTTCCACCTCGCATCATCGTTCTACTGACGAATTGATTGATGTGATTGGGCCAGAAGTCACAACAGATGAAGCCCAAATCCCACGATGCCTTGACTCGCCCCCGAAAACCTAAGCCTTGTTTAACTTCCGAAACCTTGAATATTGGATCTGATACCCTGAGTCGTACTTAGATCCGAACCTCCCTAGGTTTTGGGTTTATAGTAGAAGCCAGAAAGTTGGAACATCATTATCCTAATGCCCTTAAGGTAAAGTATAAGGGATCCTAGCACTAATCCTCCTAAAGCCACGTTCCAACTTTCTGGCTTCTACTGTAGGGGTCGGTGTGCTGAAGTCGGATGACCCAAATGATTTAGATGACTCCCCGGGCTCCAGTTACCGAAGTCCTAAGTAGTCGGTTATGCAAACATATGGGAGTTTCCGAGAATAGGGGACCCAAATATCGTACCCCAAATAGTAGGATCCTTATTATAAGGACCCCAAAACAAGGTACCCCTAATTTTCGGAAACTCCCACATATCTCATGTACCCCAGTAACCCATAAATCATTTAGAAATCGGAGCCCTAGCGAGCGACAGGCGATATGCGAGCAGAATGGTGTTACCTACTTCGCGGTGGATGTCACACACATGACTCGGGGCACTTGGCGCGTCTTGCGCCGATACCGAGACTTCGACCAGCTCAGATACGAAGCGTCTCGCCATCTACTTGTTGTCTCGGCGGGCGCATGGGCATAATTAAGTTACAGAATTCATGGGGCTGCCCACGATGAGCCAAAAAGTACCCAAACACAGAGTTCGGGGTGGGACATGGCTTACAACCAGAGGGGTTTGTGACATTTCACAAGTTCATGGTTTTTATTGAAAGAAGCGGACGTATGGATTCAGAAGACGGGCCTTGCTTCTGCACACAACACGGGCTGAAGTGAGGCGTTTCAAGGTTTTGTGTGCTCCTGTCAACATCATCGGCTGACAGCTGTCGTTGGGTGTGTTCAAGCCTTTGAAGGCTCATTCATCTGTCTGGTTCTTAGGAGGGAATGGGGGAATAGATTACAAAATTCTGTGATCAGGGGCAGCAAGCACAGGCTCATCCTGGCAAGATTCTAGCCGCAGTTGGAAAAGAGCCCTCAAGAAGCAGAGAAACCGCAAACCTCTGGAATTCGCAGCTGCATTGCCTTCCCCAGGGAGCCCATGACCGCTTGATTAATGAACCCACCCAGACTTTCCAGCATGTCTTAGTTCATGAGCATATTCTATATTATAGCAGGATCCCTATGATGACTTAAGGTATATTCCTGAATTCAGGCATATTGGAAGATCTGGATATAGAGCGCCTTATCATGAGTTAAGGTTTAATGAAGGCTTATTTTCTTTACGTAACCGCAAGCGTCCAAGTAACAGTACAGTATATCTAATAAGACCCTACTGTATTGGCTCTTGGAGCCTTTTTGTAAAGTTATCGGGCTCATGGGATCTGGTCCCCTAAGCTCCCAGTACTCCGAAGCCCATTTCCAGACTGGCGAGCGTCCTTGTGTCGACTTAGCTCAATGCTTGAGGTGCTTGAGGCCCATATTCTATAAACCCGAAATGCTTCAAAAACCTAAAAGCACTAAACTACTGTCAGCTGCCCTTTCGGTAAGGACACCCCTACACACCGCTGCTTTGTGAAAACCGTTCTAAGCCAAGAGGCGTGAATATTTGGTGAAACGATGGGCTCCCTCGTTTCCAGTATAGCGCCACCTAAATTCGCGCCCGTGTCTATAACCTTCAAAAATCCCTATAACCCGTAGACTCTACAAAAACTTTCACTCAGATTATTCCTTCATTGGGGAGTACTGGGGTCTGTGGGGAACCCGGAACCCTCGAAGGAGCTTGTACTTTCCCTATGGGAACCGGAACGCATTCAGAAGACCTGAAACCCACAATACACCGGCATAGTTTCAGGTATATTCCTTGAGTACCTAGACCCCCAAAAGTAGGTAAAATAATGGACCAAAACCTATAAAAGGCTAGTATTCTACATACTTTTGGGGTCCTTGAGTAGGGAGTACTGGGCTCTGTTCGGAACCCAGAGGCCTCGACGGAGCTTGCTCCCTTTAGCAACAGGAGCCCTTGAAGGAGCCCTTCAAAGGATGGTTTCTTGTTAGGGAAGCTAATGTAAAGTTACCACAACAGGGATTCCTAGTAAACCATACGGATTCCTTAATATGATGTCTTAAATTCCTTAACAACTACCCAGCAAAAGGTTAACGTCCGCTACCCCTTCCCTGGAAAGCACTGGTTCGGCTGCACCGGCGCGAGCTTGGAGGATCCACCATGGGGGAGTTCCTTTCCAGTAGGTTTTGGGGTTTAGGGTCTGGCATAGGCCGAGGCCCCTTTTAGTAGGTGTTGGTAGGGCTTCAACAATAGGACTTTGTGGGGGAGTTCAAAGAGCTTTAGTGGTGTTTTAATGGGGCTGGTTGAACAGGGTTTCGTAGGGCTCATGAGTTCCTGTAATTATCGCTCAGCACTTATAACAAACGGCTCCTTTTGTTTTCATGCTTTTAGGTGTTGGGGCCGAGGTAAACAATACACCCTTAACCTTAGTTAGATCGGTAGGGCGATAGACCCATGGATCGGCAGATGGATCGGCCGATAGATAGATAGACAGTTCCAAAGACCTGGAGAAACCAAGGTGCATTCCTCTAGGGATGGATAGATGGTTCGATAGGTAGAGATAGATAGGTGGGCAGGTAGGTAGGTAGGTAGGCAAGTAGACTCTGACAGACAGAGAGACAGACATGTAGACAGATAGATAGGTAGACCGATAGACCGACAGATCGTTAGTTCGATATCTACATTATCATATATAGCTCTACATATATATATATATATGATATACTGTAATGTCTTTATACGCACATATGTACACACGCCACGTTTAGGAGGTCTTGTTCATAACAGTGTTTGGGGCTTCAGGTTGCAGGAGGTTGTGGACAAAACACTCGTTTGTTCGGGTTGGTATAAGTCACCCATGCCGGCGAATGGCTACAAAAACCACCAACACCCTGCACTATCCGTGAAGGGACTATGACATGATTAAATACATCTCCAACACCAAAGCCTAAACCCCAAGGAGTCCCAACAGAAGCCCCAAACCGAAAGCTCCTGAGCCTGCAACCCGTGGGCAATTGAGCCCACTGCCCTGTGCGCCTTGGGCTTGGCGCAGGCGCGACGAAGGGGTTTGGAGGCCTTCACCAACTACGTAGCATTGAGGCCTTGACGGGGCTGATTGAAATTAGGGGACCAGATTTAATATGGGGCTCGGCATATTCGGTACATATTGTGATTACGTATATACACACATACATACATGCATGCTTGCATGCATGCATGCATGCATACAAAAACACATACACACAGACATGTATATGGGTGTATATAATCTCTATATATATATGCATATATATATATATACACACATACAGATAGTATATTGTTACCCTATAAAACCCTAACCACAGAAAAAGACACATATTCAAGGGTCTTTGCAGGAAGGATCCGAGTGGTTACCCGTCAGGATTCGGATCCCCTTCTTCGTTGTGAAACTGGTCCCAAGGATGCAGGGTGTATGGGTTTGCATCCGGGACAGAAATCTTGGGTTTTCGACGTTCGGGGTTTGGCATCAGGGAGTCCCAGCCGCAAAAAGGGTTTAGGGCATCGGGGATTGAGGCTATGGCTTTGGATTGGATCTTGCGTGACTGAAGGTTTGTGGGCTGTCTAGTCACCACCACTGGGCTTGGCAGCTTTCGGTTGTGCAAAAGCTCCATGGGAAGCGGGATTCACTGCGCTTGTCCTTCATCTTCCGATCGAGGGCGCTGTGACACGTTTGGAAGCAGCATGTCCACAGTAATGGAACCCTGAAAGTTGGGGTGAGGCAAGTCAATACTCTCATAGATCTCGCGCAAGCACCCCCACCTCCCAAAGACATTCGTACATCGTGAGCATGTGCTGAAACCGCCCAGCAACTCCTACTTTCTGGATCCGGAGCTGTTGGGTATGTGTCCTTTGGGTGCCCTAGGAGCCTGGTACTGTTCCAGTCTCGAATTCACGAGCCACAAGTGTGGGAAGCCTCAAGATAAAAAAAAGAGCAGCCCTAGCATGCCAAAGCATCTAGTACATAATGCTCGGCCTAGACTCTCGAGGTTTACCCACCATGGAGTGCCAGCGCATTTGGCCAACGTCATGCATGCCTTCTTGGAGAAGGGGGCCTCTTGGCAGATAAAGCTTCAAAGAGGAAGCACTACCCTGGTCCCAACTTGATGGCAAACCATGAGAGCACCCCCTGCCGGTAAGCCAGTGCTGATCACGGGTGCTTCTGCTGCTGCTGATGCCAACGACGATCACGATGACGACGATGAGGATGAGGATGGGCGGAGTCATAGTGGCGACTATCAGGCTGGTGATGGGTTTTCGCAAACAACCAATGTGAAGTTCCCGAAGTGTTACATGAAGCAAGTGCTCCTCAATGTCTTCGCGCCGGCGCCGGCGACAGTGGCACCAGCACCAGCACCAGCACAAGCAGCAGCAGCAGCAGCAGCAGTTGCTGTTGTCGTCGTCGTGGTCGCCGTACTAACATCAACAAGAAGAGGTGCGGCACATACAGCAATTGAGTTGGAACTTTGCGACCTGGCAATCACGGCAAGCATCTGCACGGTAACCTTTGCGGCAAAAGGCAGTCTTTCCTTTCATGCATTTCGTGTTCACATCCGAAGCCCGACATCCTGCATCTATCGAAGAGACGAAAAGTTTCCGGATTCAGCGGCCCCTCAACGCCAAATTACGCAGATCAACCCCACCGTTCAGGGGGGTTTAGGGGTACAACTCAGGCCGTTCAGCTTGCGGCGCCTCCCAGCGCACAGGCCAGAGAAGCGAACACAGGGCCCCCATGCGGACAGCAGGGAAACAATTGCGGCACTGGTTGCTGTACGAGTTTACAGTATCTAGTTGCGATGTGCGGAAAATGCTGGACTTGCTCAGGTTGGTTTGACTGGCCTTTGAAATCCAGTAGCTTCTGGAATTACTCCCAGCCACCCTAAATTCATGGGGGTGCCTCCAACAGGAAGCTGACTTCCCTGTCTATCAACCATGGACAAATACCTTCACCACTCCCCGCCGAAACAAGCAATTTATTCTGCATTCCTGGCTTCCTAGGCCGGCGAGCCCCCACAAAACCACGAAGCCTAGTTTCCCTCACCCCCTGCACGTACTATCCTTATGGTATCCATAACCCAGTGTCCTGCTACATACTTCTGCACATGTATCTGGGTTCTCGGCTCCCTATCCTAACCCCTTAACCTTCAAAACCCTCATTTCAGAACCCCGTCTTCATAACCTTGAAGGAAGCCTATTCTAAGTATCTAGGTGCCTCAGACTCGAAAAGCCCCTAATCAAGCAATGTACCCCGTTACATCTGTGGGATCGGAGCCTTGAGCCCGAAAAGCAACAACAAAAAAGCAAGAATCGTAAAATCGGCTTTGAAAACCAACAAGCAAAAAGAACAGCACACCCGCCACACCCCAAGCACAAGCAGTACTGAACCTAAACCCTAAAGGGTCCAAGTACCTAATAATCATATACTCTCCCAAATAGTCAAGTACATAACTACTACAGTATCCCAAATCTAAGTACCTTATTATTGGGTCCTTCGGACCCTTAGGGAAACCTTGGCAACCCGAAGGGGGCCTACCCTGCGGTTGGCGCCGCTCCCGGCGCTCCCGGCGCTTCGGCGCCCTTGGCCCCTGCCATGGGCCAGGTCCTGGAGGCCAGGATCCGAGCTCCCCCCAAACAAGGACCTGGGTTTAGGGTTTAGTGTTTAGGGTTTAGGGGTTTAGGGTTTAGGGTCAAGGACCTTTAAATGGGATCCTTTAACGAGCTCCTTTGAAGGGGTCCTTTAAGGGGTCCTACTTTAAGGGGCCATGCTTTAAGGGTTCCTTTTTTGGCTTAGGGTTGGGGGTTCTCTAGGGTTCGGCATGGCTTTGGTAGGTATCTCCAGTGTTTTGCTGGGCATTACAGCTAAACCCTATTTTTCTTAGAAGGTTGTTTTTGTTCTTCTATAAATGTGCTTGGGTCAACGGTGTACGTGCATGCCCCACTGCCAAAACGGAGCAGGCAACCGTCTTTCTTCAAGAGCTGCTCCCTACCCCGGAGGATTGTGATACCTTGCTGTCACTGCCATTGTCGTTGCGTACCCGCTCTGTTCGGTTTAGCCCCGGCAATTTCGGTATGAAAAGTTTGGAGTTTGCTGATCGCGCCAAGCGCTGCGCTGCTGCACCGAGGAGGAGGCATGGCACATGTCCCTGTCTCCCCTAGTGGCGGTGGCGTTTGCCATGGCACAGTTTTGTCGCCCCATCCTCGCCATGCCTGAAGCGCAAGTCTTCGATTTGTCCTGGCTGGAGCTGTCTCGCACGCACACGTGGTGGTGGCTCTTGCTCGATGAGTCAAGTCCCAGGGGAGATAGTCCTGTGCGCGGACCGGTGCTTAGGGGGGGCTCTGGGGGTTCATATGGTTTTAACACCCTAAACCCTAAACGCTACCCTTTCCAGCCATGTGAGAGGGGAAGAAACCCTACCCTAAGGGTTTTTTGATCGGTTTCTAGAGGGCTTCCTAGAGGCCAGGTGACGGCTTTGCAGTTCAAGGCTAAATCTTGTGCTCCAAATAGCCCAGCGTAGCTCTTGTTTGTAATTACTTGAACCCCAAGACCCTCCAACCTAAACCTGTAGGAGGAACACTAAACCTAAACCTCAAACTGTAGGCTTTGGAGCCCCAAGTTGTGTACTTGGAGCCCCAGGGTTTCATAAACCCTAAACCCTGCCTCAAAAAAAGAACTAAACCTTTCAGGCCTTTGTTCCAGGGTAAGGGTTCAGGGATGTAGGGGCTCTAGCTTTGGGGTTTAGGGTTTCCATTGAGAGTTCTGCTTCAGGGGCTCGAGCTTTTAAGGCTTGGGGTTTGGGGCGGGGGGGGNGAGGGGTGGGGGGGGTTTTGTTTTTGGGTTTTGGGTTTGCATTGGGGGTGCGGGTTGGGGGGGTGGGGGTTTGTAGGGGGGGGGTTGGGGGGGGGGGGGGGGGCATTTATAAGTTTAGAGTTTGCGAGGTTCAGGGTTTGGGATTTGGAGGCTTTAAGGCAGCCTTCAGAGTTCAGAGGATGCATACATACATACATACGTACATAAAATAATACAGCACAGTACAGCATAATATAACATACTATAGCACAATGCAAAACATAACTCAATAAATAATGAAGTATACAGACATAGATAAATACACAAATCTGTGTATGTATATGTATATATATATATAGATATTCGAAGATCCGATCCCAGGTCCTGCCCCAAAACCCGGCGGCGCCAGCGGCGCCGACAGCGCCGGCAGCGCCGACAGCGCCGGCGGCCCCCACAGCCCCAGTGGCCCCCCCTGCAGCTCCTGCAGCTCCGGCTCCCACCCAGCAGCCCCTTTGGCCTTGAGGGTGTACCTAGCGTCACCCAGGTACTTTAAAAAAGTAAATGCACCAATTTGTTGGGCCAGGTTGTATAGGTACATTGGTGACTCTAGTTAGGGCTTTTAGGGTTTCGGGTTTCCTTGTATGGCCGTTCCAGGATTTTCTGGTAAGCTGCTCTTTCACACAGCCCTTTGGAAATAGTGGTATTCTTGGGCTTGCGGCTTCAATCGAGCAAGTCCTTTTAAGACGTACGGGATATAGGGTTTGAGGTTTAGGAGTGTTGAAGGCTTTGGGTATTCCCCAACCATGAATCTGAGCGTGCCTGGACCTCTGCCGAAACACTTCTGATCGGTAGCTCAGTTCGGTTCGAGCGGTTTGGGCTTTATAGGGCTTCGGGTTTATAGGGCTTGGGTTTTTATGCTTAGGTTTTTGGGTTTAGAGGGCTTGGGATTTAGGGCTTCGGGGTCTATATGGCTTAGGGCGCTTCAGGGTCCGGTGCAGCCCTGAATCCGAGCGAGGCCCAGGGATCGAGCCTGAGACAACAGCAAGGAACTGACGGAGACAGCGAAGCCCTAAACCCTAAGCCCCAAACCCTAAACCCCTTTTGTAGGGCCTACTTAGGCCCTAAACCCCGGCATTTGGGGTTTGGGGTGTGATTAAACCCCGGGATTTGGGGTTTGGGGTGTGATTGCAGGTCGTGGTCTGGCTGGACTTGAGTCCAGTGGCAAAAAAAGGGTGAATCCGAATCCGACCGAGTCTCGGGAAGCTCTGCGACTCTGCAATCCTCAACCCAGGAAGAGCTCGATGACCAAAACTCCTAAAGCTGGAAGCTTCTAAGCCCTGAACAAGATAAACATGGCATCAAACCCAGACGTAGCAAATTCTAAACAGCGTACTTGGCTAAGATAAAGTACAGCACTACACCATGACTACATGCCCCAATAAGGCATCCCAGAAGTAGCCCTGATTCTGTACCTTGCAGCCACAACTCCCTCACCACGATCCCGCAAAACCGGCAATCCTAAACCTGAAGCACTACATCCCTGAACCCCGCGAACCCTAAGCCCTCATCAAAATCTGAGGCTGCTCTTGAGCATCCCTGTGCCCGATGGAGTGAAGCCGGGTCAGCTGTTGGGAGTTCGGGCGCCCTGGCTCGAGGAGGGTAGATTCGAGGGCACTGGAGCTTGCTGGATTAGCGATGAGAAGCATCATCGTGGTACCTCCAGAGTCGCCTCCTGCCTACCATCAGCTGGCTTGAGATCGTCTATGAGAGAAGTAAACCCTAAACCACAAACCCTAAACCGGAAACCCACGTTCCATGCTCCTGTTGTGCCGATCCAGCCTTCCCTAAGGCCATTTGTAATGTAGGAGCCTAGATAACTACCAATACTATTTTGGGTGGTTCTTTATTATAATTATAGTACCATGATAATTATAGTATAATGTTGCCGCAAAACCCTATTCAGCCCTCCAGTTTCGTTTGCTCGAACAGACTTCTTGTCCGATCACACTCCTGAATCCTATTCTAATTGGGTTCTTTATCACAACTAAAAACCCCGTTCTAATAATTAAAGCCCCTACATTATCCCTTAGCAGGTGCCGGATGGTCGAGAGTTGACCGTCACCGTGCCCCCGAACTGCAGCCAACAGCGCCTCAGCAGAAACCCTGAAAGGCAAAACCTGTAATTTCGAAAGCCCCTCTAAACCTTAAACCCCAAACCCCAAACCCTAAACCGTAAACCCTAAACCTTAAACCGCAAACCCTATAACCCCTAAACTTCAGAAATCCTCTACAAGCCATGAGTCCTGAAGCCCCCAGTTCCTTTAGCCTCAAGGCTCCCATGAACCCCGAACTGCCTAAATCCCAAAGCCTCAGGCCTTGACGGTTTAGGGTCTTAGGGTTTAGGGGTTTAGGGTTTAGGGGTTTAGGGTTTAGGGTTTAGGGTTTTAGGGTTTAGGGTTTAGGGTTTTAGGGTTTTAGGGTTTAGGGTTTAGGGTTTAACGATTATCACCATACCTCAAGTCGGCATAGAAGATGATTGGGCATTGCATGTGAAGTCATTGTGGCTGCGGTTTTGTAGCTACGCGCACTTTGCGATCACTGTGTGACCGAGTCCGTGAGAAAGAGCAAGAGAGCGAGAGAGAGAAAGAGAGGGAGAGAGAGAGAGAGACATATATATATATATGATATCATTATGCACATGATATATATATATATGTGTGTGTATGTACTGTATGTATATACATAGGGAGAGAGATAGAGAGAGAGAGAGACATCACTAAAGAAAAATCACCCTCACCCGACCAAGGCTCCAGGTCGCTTACGACCCCTCGGCCGGCAGCCTGGCGGTGGTCGACGGCGCTGGGCCTCCGGCCAGCGAGGGGCAAGGCCGCTCTGTGGGTTTCTCTGAGTTGCCGTAAGGGTTGCTTATAATAAGTGGTAACTACTATAAGGGTTACTAATTGATACTGCTACTAGGGCTTGTCGGACTCTTAGTCATATAGGTCCTTTTTCATTTCGTTGTTGTCATTGAGGGTTTTAGGTTTTCGGACTATCTTTCCTTTTCTCTTGGCAATTGAGGTTGATACTGGGGCTGGGGGCTTGTGGCTCCTGGTTCTTTGACGGCAATCAGCAAGGCTCCCGAAAGGCTTATAAAATTTAGTGTGGTTTGGGGGTGTTAGCTTCTATCTAAGTCGTTCTGAAATGTTGGGCTTTAGAGCAATTCAAGGGTTTATCGTGAGCTCAGCCATGCAGGAGGCAAAAAACGCATTCGATCTTTGTTATCTTTCGCACCAATACTCGGGCTTCTTGTTTTTTATGTAGAAATTTCGCAGTCTTCTGCGGTCACTGAAGGTCTATATTGCAGCTTAGGGCCTTGGAGATTCCCCTGCTGGTCAGGGTTTAAGGTTGGGGTTTGGAGTGAGTTTGGAGCTAATGATTCTTGGCCGCACATTGCCCACATTGGTGCTTCTTGGTCAGCCTAAACCCTAAACCCCCCGCATCAAGTTTGGCGGTTTGAGGTTGGGGTTGTAAAGTCTCCTCTTTTCGCACATCCTTCCTGCCAGGATCCTTTTTTGTAAGGGTGCCGTACTATTTTGGGGACCATAAAAGGGACCCTAATTTAGAGAACTGCCTATATGTTGGATTGCTTTATTAGGAGTTTTGGGGGGCTTAGGGTCTCTGGGTTTCCTACTCTCCAATGTAGTTTCTTCCATTTTTTTTGCTGAACCGACTTGAGTGTTCTGAGCCCATAACCTGCAAACCCGCGAACTACATCGAAGAGTTATGGTTTGGGGTTTTGGGGCTTTGGAGCTTCAGGGAACTTACGGTTAGCCACCTTACAAAGCCTTGCAAAACCCTCCTAGGATGCCGTATGCAACCATGCATTCCTGTTGATAAGACGCCTGAACCCTTAAAGCCATCGCAAAGCCTATATAGAACCCCTTTGAAGCTATCTTGTCTACGCCTAACCCAGCACATGCAAACCCTAAGCCCTACACCCTGAGCTCAGCTCTCAACCCTATCGTCTATAGGCCCGAAGCCCTAAATCCTAACACTTAAACCCTACTATAGAGGCCTTAATAATTACATATACTATTTTTTTGGGGGGGTCCTTGTTAGAATTATAGTATAATGGGCCCCAAAACCCTATTCTAATGATTATAAGGCCCCTATATTACGCCTACACGAAGCGCAACCCGCAGGGCCATCGGACGACGTTTTCAGCATCGCCGTCCCGATGGGAGTTCAACCGGGACAGACCCTGGAGGCTCGAGGGGTTTAGGGTTCCTTTAAAGGGATCGATAGGGCACCTTTTTCAGGGATCCTTTAGGGGTTTAGGTTTTTTAGGGGTTCGGATTTAGGGTTTTACGGTTTAGGCTTCAGGGCTTTGATTTTCCTAGTATGCTAACTGAAATTAAATTAGATTCTTTAGCAAGAATTTAGCTCCAGGGTTAAAACAGAGGTTTTGCAGATTTAAAGTGGTGCCATAATGACTATAGACTAGTTGCTGTACGGGCTCCAAAAGGGCGGGTTTAGGGCTCAGGGTTTGCGTGTCATTGAGTTTCTTGAGATTTGGGTTTAGGGTTTTGGGTTTAGGGTTTGGGCAAGGCGGCAGGTTTCCGGAGTTGGTGTTGATCTCGAAATCTAGAGGTGCAACCCTGAGGGCCTTGAGTTTTATAAAAAGCCCAGTATCGACCCTTCGTACTCATTCTATAGTATACCCCAAGCCATATTCTAATCATTCAGGCCCACATATGTGAAATCCTCACGGGCTCTATATAAAGCAATCCCTAAACCCCTGAATCCTTGGTGCCAAAGATATTTGCGCAGTCACATGTGCCATGTGCCGCGATGAAGAGGCTTGTGATTTGATCACGACAACATAGCCTCTCACAGAAGACCTTACTGCACACTTCTTTATCCTAATACTCCTATATTCGTACACCTTGTGGTGCACTTATGGCAGCCTTATCGTTACCTCAGCCCGAAACCCAGAAACCTATTCAATTCCTTAGCCCCCAAGCCCCCCTAAACTCCACCCCTTCAACCCCAAAGCATTTGGGGAACCTTAAAGGAGCCCTTTAACAAACTTCAAGGAGCCCTAAGCGGGAATACTCGAGGTCCTGGTCCATGGTCGGCGGCTTCTGTTGACGCTGCCACCCGGAAAAGGCGCAGGAGCTTGTCGAGATGTCATACTTCGCGGCCCCAAAGAGCCCAAACAGCAAGGTAACGAGCAGGAGCGAGAGTAGTAGTATGGTATAGCATAGTATATTATAGTAGATTAGATTACGATAGAGTATACAGCATAGAAAAAGACAACACAACATAGCATAGCACATCATAGATTAGCGCCGTGGTGCACGACATAACATAATATAACCTAACATATCATAAAAGCCAATGGCAAACCATAGTGTAGCATAGTATAGCACAGCATAGGATGGCGGCATAGCATATAGCATATCGCACATATCACATGTTATACATATATACACATGTATATATATATATGTATATATAGCTCCCAGCAGATAACACGCAGTACGCAGTATACAGTCTATCGTGCATAGTACCTGGTGTATAGTTTAGCATCTAGGCTGGCCAAAGAAGCGCAAAAATGCTAATAGGCAAGTCATGCGCTGGGAGGATCCTGTTAAGGGGGTTAGGGTTTAGGGTATGAACACTGCTTCTTGATTGCACTGGATGTCATGCAACGCGATGACTTTTCGGCTCGCGGGCCAAGTGTGCAAGAGTGGAACGGTGGTCTACGAAGGTGTTACAAACGCTTCTTCAAGAGTTACAAGCTTTCTTATCATGGTTCTAACCCTAAACCCTAAACCGTGATTCTATGCGGGAGTTTACGAGAGAAAGCCGAACCGGCCCGAACTAGCCAAATCGGCCGGAACGGAAGAGGTGGCAGTACGACCGAATCACCACTCAAGCCCCAACCCAACACGACTATCCGTCAGCTATAGGTTCCTAGAGATGAGTAGGAAGGTGCTTCCCAATCTCGAGGATCCGCCCCTTGCTGTCTCATGGCCTCGATTTGTATCGAAGTCAGTCTACTGAGTGGCCGAACGGCCAAGATCACCAGAGAAGCCCAATGCTCCATTGAGGAGTTCAAGCAAGAGGCCAGCTAATATAGGGCCTAAATACATAGAATACGGTTTTGGACCCCATGATACTGTACATATAATAAGGAACCCCCCACAATAGTATTGGTAATTGTTTAGGCCCCTATAGTAGGATTCAAGCGGCTCTGTCAGGGGCGCTTCAGGTTTTGAACTTCAAACCCTAAACCCTAAACCCTTCAAAATTTGAAGGGTTTGCGGCAGGGGTTACAGGCTACACCCCCAAACCCCTAAAGGCGAAAACGTAGTATCAAGCAACGAAAGCCTGAAGGAAAGGATCCCTTAAGGATCCCTTATAGGAACTCTTAAGGGGATACGGTTGATGGACAAAATCCTGCATTACCCATTATAAGGAATATACCATAATTCCCATAGTTTAGGGTCCTTAGGGTCATGATGCAGGATTTTGTCCATCAGCCGTAAGGATCCCTTATAGGAACTCTTAAGGGGATATTAGAGTCTCAAGGTGGTTTAGGGTTTCGGGTTTACGGGTTTAGAGGATTATTCGAAACCGGTCGACCGGTATATACAACCGACAACAGCGAAGGGCTACAGACCATAGTTCAATGTCAGGATACTACGGCTGATGGACAAATCCTGCATGACCCTAAGGACCCTAAACTATGGGAATTATGGTATATTCCTTATAATGGGTAATGCAGGATTTTGTCCATCAGCCGTATTTCAAGCTGGCAGGCCGCATTTTCTGCGGTGGGGCAGAGGTACTTAGACCTTGGGTGTAGCAAAAAATATAGCTAAATGTATTCTCCTTACATACAACTCATAACCCCATGCATCATTAGTCCATGCTCCTTCAAGTGGGCCATGAAGTACTATTGCAGACTCTCAGCCCCTGTACCCCACAGCTATACCCCCAAACTTAAAGGGTGAGTAGAACCCTTGTAGCACACCTCTAACCCCTAAACCCCTAAACCCTAAACCGTTTTGCATTATTAGTCTTTCAGAAGCCGCCAATTAGTTGCAGTCTCACTCAACAGACCTCGAACCCTTTGCCTGGCCTGGATTGTCCGAGTGTGAGCGCCGAAACCCTAAACCCTAAGTGTAGGAATGCTTAAGGATGCAAACTGGTCGCAGCAGGCCCTGGATTCTCTAGAGATGTGCGCCGGTGTACTGCTGACAACTTCGGGTGAGATGCTGTGCCAGGGAACCCTTGAGGAAGCCGGCTTGAAGGTGGCAGATCTGAGCCGGGAGGGGACGGGGGGTGTTGTTTTGGGAGAATTGCGCTTTGCGGACCTCGAAGCGTGTTAGGCTTTATAAGGTTCGTCCTTGCATGCAAGCCTGCAGCAACACGGTTAGGCCCTTGAGCTTTTGGGGGGTTTTCGGTATAGTTGACTGGCGGTTTCCAGGGCCTGAGGTGAACTCAGGTAATCACTCCTGCAGCAAAAGCTTTGCGACCTGTGGTGGCGACAGTTCCTACTCCGTCTGTTTATACAATGCATGCCGACGCCCTACTGTGATACTTAGGGCCCTCTAAACCCTAAACCTCTATAGCCTGGCTCTCGATGCAAAACGAAGTGTCTGACGAGCACTGGGTGCCACCCGGGGCCTCATTAGGGTTTAAAGGGTTTAGTTTAGGCCGTTAAAAAGGGATATGGCCCATGGCCGTTAGAAAATGGGGTACACTTACCTTTTTTAGGTACCTTGGTTACAGTTAATTAATTAACTGTTATTATTGAAAACGCATTTCAAGCCTTGGAAAACAGTGCGCTTTTTTGTTCAAAGCGTCGGAGGATGGAGATGCGGTCCTACTGCAGCAGCGGCAGGTGGACATCTTGGACTCCCTGGAGCTTGACGTTCATCTCAGCCATCGCAGAGGAGCTTCCATACAAGCCCCCGAACGGTTCGCAATTCTGGATCTGGTGGCACGAGGTGGGAATAGGAGGGACCGTCAGTTTTTCTCACGCAGAAGGTGGTTGATCGGAGTTTGGGAGGAAGGTCGGAAGTAGGTAGCGCTGAGAAAACATGCTTCGCAGCAGGTGCGTACGGCTGTGTGAGCTCGGCTCGCGATGAGATCACGGGGGACACGGTTGCCATCAAGAAGATGCAAGCTTTTGAGTCGAAGATGCGATCCTTTGAGTCTATCCACTACACACGCCAGGAATTGAAGGAGCTGAGGCTCTTGCGGCACTTCCATCACGAGAACATCATTGATGTGAGATACATCTACTTTCCAGGATCTAAGACGACTTTTCACGACCTCTACTCCGTCTCTGAGCTCATGGAGACGGACCTGCACCTGGGTTCTTGTTAAGGAACTTAATTTAAGTTACCATAGTAGGGATCTATAGTAACAAATACTTCTTATTATGGTAAAGGAACTTAAGTTAAGTTACCATACTAGGGATCTATAGTAAACAATATCGTTTCATTATTACGGTAACTGAAACTAAGTTGGTTTAGGGTTTAGGGTTTAGGGTCTAGGGTCTAGGGTTTAGGGTTTAGGGTTTTTGCTCGACAAGAACCCAGGCACGCCATCCTAAAGAGCTCCCAAGCTCTTCTTGACCAGCATTGCCAGTATTTTTCCTACCAAATTCTTCGGGGGCTGAAGTTCATGCACTCTGCTGGTGTGCTTCATCAAGACTTGAAACCGCGACTGCTGTTGGTGAACAGCAACTGCGACTTGAAAATCTCAGGCCTTTCGCAGGCCGCACTGCATATTGGGGAGATAGGCGAAGGCTTCCCGCCCCGCGACGCATATCCTTATGTTGGCAACGAGTGGTATCGAGCACCAGAGGTTCTTTGACATTGTATTGTATCAATCATTTTTGCTATTGTTTTTGTTATTGTGGTTATTGTTATTATTATTAGTAGTAGTAGTGGTAGTAGTAGTAGAATGAACTATGGCTATTACTGCTGTTATTATTAATGTTCGTCTTCTTCTTCTTAATTACTATTCTTCTTTTCATTGTTAGACCCTAATGCGCCCTGAACCTCAAAGCCCTAAACCCCTATGAGCCCGATAAGCCCCGAACTTTTAACCTTATAGTTCAACCCTCTAAGCCCCACGCCCTAAAGACTTGAAGATTAGAGGCGCTTTGTCATCGTATCGGAAATGTATACGGGCCTGCCATCGATATATGGGGTGTCGGAGCAATTCTCGGCGAGATGTTCGCACATCGGCCCGTTTTTCCAGGTAAGAACGTGCAGCACCAACTGAAGCTAATTGTGCAGGGATTGGGCCCTTGGAAGGAGGAGTCATCTCTGAGTTGGATCAAGCAACCAGAAATTCGGGAGTTGCCAGGTGGAGCTTTGGGATACTTTTTATGTCGACTTATGTTTCTATAGAGGTACCTTCTCATAAATATCTTTGCGATCCCACTCTAAACTAAACCCTAAACCCAAAAACCCTCAAAACCCTAAACTGGGCTTTGGAGTACCATACTTTAATACTTTTTTGGGGATCTGTTACTTAAAGGGAACCATTATGACATAACAGTCTATACTTTTTTCTCCCTGGTTACTTCAAAGCCCAGTAAAGTACAACCCAGGTTTGTGGAGTCACTCTCCCCGGCGGTGGACCGAAAGGCTTTCTGCGAATCCCTGGGTTTTCGCTCGCCTTCGGCGATGGAACTTTTGGATGCTAGGTCTCCCAGTGACCCGTTTTTTTTTGTTTTGTGGTTTTTGGTTTCCCATAAGGGTTTAGGGCTTAGGGTTTATCAAACTACCAATATCAAAAAGGGGGCCCTTTTTGTTTACTCTTAGGTTATACAGCAGAAGCTTGAAAGTTGGAACATCAATAGCCTCATGCCTCAAAGTAAAGTAAGGGGAATCCCAGCATGAATCATCCTAAATCGATGTTCCAACTTTCTGGGTTGCACTATACGTGGGATCCGAGGATGCTCTGCTGCAGTTTGATCCTGAGAATCGGGTCTCTGCGGAGCAAGCCTTGAGCTGGACATCTGGCAGTTTAAGGTTTAGGGCCAGGGGGTTAGGGTCTAGGGGTTTGGGGTTTAGGTCTCAGGGTAAAGTTCCCCTACCTGGAGTCTCAAAATCCTACTGTTTTAGGGGGTAGACTTTAGTTAAGGGTTCATAACCTACTAGTTTGTAGGGTTTTGGGATACAGGTATGGCTCCAGTTACCTGGATAGCAGGTTACTAACTATATATTTTGTATCCCAGGCACCTATTGTTCACCAGGTGACCGAAGCCCTGGGTTTGAACTAGGGCCAAAGTGGATGTTCAGTGGTCATGCTGCCAACTGAATCCTTATAAACCCTAAACCCTAAGCCCTAAGCCCTAGACAGAGGAGCTACTTCGGGGAGAATACGGACACGGATCTGCGCTGTCCGGAGGACATGGCAAGCCCTGAGAAGACGGAAACTACTTGCCTTGGTTTCGGCTGAAGGGGTGTGTGATTCAGTTTACTTGTGAAGACGTGACCCTAAACCCGAAACCCCTAAACCCTAACCCCGGGATCTTCAAACCAAAAAGCCTAAACCCTCAATCCTGCATCTGCCCTGTCGCAGTGTCCCTGAGGACGAGCCTGATTGCACACCCCTCAAGTTGAGTGACTTTGAGTTTCTGAGAAGAAAGATCGACTTACCGGCGCTACGGGAGGAGATTTTCTTGGAAGAGCCTCGAAGGAGAAGAACAAGCGTAAGCAATAGGAATGATAATAATACTACTAATACTAAGGATAACTAAATCATAAAACAATACTGATATTATTCATAGATAGAAATAGCAATAACAAGAATTATAGCAGTAACGACCCGAATAATATTTAGAATAAGCATGGCAACGATAATAGCAACAACAATAATGTGACAGGAGTTATTTGTTGCTAAGCCCTCTTCTTGTTGATGTTGCTTGCGATATGTTTCCGAACTTGTGCATCGTCTTGAGGCTCTTCACTACCACCCCGAGCTGGAGCAGCGGTACCTGAGGGAGCAGTCGCGGATGGGCACCATATACGAAATCGGGAAGTACGAGCTGCTCGCTCCGGGTGAACGTTGGCACCGTCCGGATGCCGCGGGTGATGCTGTGGCATGATGCGCGGTTCTGCGCATAACTCGGCCAGAGTGCGGAACAAATCTTGCTGGCCTTTGCTGTGTTTGCGCATCAATTTCGCGGTGTCGCATGATCCACACATATTGTTACAGGGTGTGGCCCGTATTCCATGATTTCTAGTGGTGATGACGCTGGCCACAGATGTAGCACTAGATCAGCAAGAGCGAGATAGAAAGAGGTTGAATTATGTAAGGTCTTCTTGGTCCAGCAAGATTTGTTTGTCTTCTGTCACATTTTCGCATTTGTTGGCACGCAGTCTGTCATTTTGCCGCCACTCGTCGTTTCACCGTGTCATTGGTTCGTTGTTTCTTCCCGCGCCTCGTCATCCCTGTCCTCATCAACCCTGAGCCCTGTAAGCCGTACTGAATTGTTGTGTCTGAACCTATAAAACAATGCTGTAGTGAACAAGTCTCATTCTCACTGGAACTATGTAGTTGCATGGTCGTTTCAATGGTTAGGACCCTACCCTACCATATCCCGTATCATGTTGGGGTTGAGGGTCTCAGCATCTGTCGCATCCCCCCAAAACATGTTGAGCAGTCCCTATGCCAACATACACTTCGTGTATAAACCCTATACCCTATACCCCAAACCCTTATATTCACTAAGCCCCATACCCTATAAACCCTAAACCCTAAATCCTAAACCATTTGAACTCTGCGAGGAGCAAAAGGGTCGTGCAAAAAAGCCATCTTTAAACAAATCCTATAAGCCAAATGCTCGTTTCAGAACCTGCTCGTGGCTCGTTGTCTAGGGAAGCCCCAACCCCTTGGTCCCGAAAGGCTTGGAAATCACGCTTCATCACCCTGCGATGATATACCCTGGGCTTTGGAGTGCCATACTTTAATACTTATTTTCTTAAAGGAACCATTATGCAATACAAGTTTATACGTTTTTCTCCCTGGTTCCTTAAAAGCCGAGTACCCCTGTACCTACACACTAAACCCCATACCTTATAAACCCTCTACCCTAAACCCCCATCGTGGCTTCTCCCAGTCCTTGGGGGTGCATCTCCCGCCCTGCCCCCACTTTTTGGCGGATGCGAGGGTGTAGGCTTCAGGGTGGGGGTTTTTAGGAAAGCTTAAGATTCCAGCATTTAGGGGGGTGTGGGGTTTAGGGGTTTGGGGGGGGGGGGGTACGGTGCAGTGGTATGCAGTGTTTCGGTTGCCGGCTTAGTTGAACCCTACAAGTACCGCCGACACCAGGAGAGAATATCTTGGTGCGCATGGATCCTGCCAAGGGATGCCTTGTGGCAGTGTAGTGTCGGCCTTACCTTCCAGGGTTTACGGTTTAGGGGCACCAACGCATGTAAGACTCGTGTTCAGGATAGTGGTGTTGTAGAGTCGCATGTGAGAGCATCTGATTTTTTGGTACTTGGATGCCGTTGAGGAGGGAATGAGGCAGATACACTTTATCCAGTACCATCTGCTACTTGGAACCTGAAAGGGACTTACCTTCACTCGTCATGATACACATGAGTACCAGGTCCCTTTGTGGTGTCGCTCGTCGCGTCAGTGACCTTCCCTCCCCATGGGTAAGCCCCCCCCTCGCCCATGGAGGTGAGGCAGAATCTGCTTGAGAGTGCCAGTTGTTGGGCGTAGGCTTGGGATCTTGGCATCGAGACGACGACCTCTTAAGAATGCCACAGACACAGGAATGGCCGCTTGGGGTTCTATTGCCCATGGCTGGTGCTGTTTCCGGATCTTAATGTTATTTGTGACGTCTCAGCAGTGCCAACAGCTACTGGGATAGATGGTCTACGAGTCTACAGTAATTACTGTTTCGCTTCGCGTAAATGTTGAACATGTCGAGAGTGCCCCCAATTAACCTGCCCAAGGGAATTTATTCCCCCTCACCCAAACCCGCAACCACCCACCCACGTACAAGGGGAGAACGCAACACACCGTCGCGGGGCTGAACGGGCATTGATCAAGCCAAACCCCAACACCCACACAGGGCCGGGGCAGGAGGTACGATACCATTGGGGGGACGGGGGGGAGGCTTGGCGACGCTGAACCATGTGTATCTTCGTTGGGGTTGTCGTATTTGACCCTGAGTTAAAATAGTTTTATGTAAAATGTCAACCAAGCCTTGCACAGGTCGCAAATCTTGAACGCTTCTTGCATTTCGTAAGGTTTCATGAGGGTTTGGGTTGGGCATCAAAGGCAACAATGCGCTCGGATGTAGGATGTGATGTGGATCTTTGCCAGAAGGATTTTATTGAGGGCTCAGCGAACGGGAAGTATAGGGATGACATTTGGGGTTACGATGAGCACATACAGGGTTGATTAGGCATTTATAGTGAGTGTACATTTGGGGTTTCCATCTGGGAAGACGAGCAGCGAACACTCTACACGATTCAGGCCTTACTGTCTTACTGAGGTAAGATTTGGGATTTATGAATTCCCAGACCCCCGGGAGGATCCAAAAAGTAGATCCCTTAATGGGGGTTCCTATAAAGTACCCTTAGTAGTATAGGGCCCCAAATTAGGGGATCTACTTTCTAGATCCTTCCGGGGGTCNCTACATCAGTCAAGAGCATCAGCTCACCAGTTGGGCCGAGTGCCCTTCGGTTTACAGAAAGGATTAGGGTTCAGGGTTTAGGGTTTAGGGTCTAAGGTTTAGCGTCGAATCAGCCTCGCCTCTCTGAAACAGAAGTGGGGGAACTGCGGGGGTCAAGACGATGCCGCTTAATTGCACACGGACTTGCAAAAAGTTCACGATGATGATGATGATCTCCGTCGTCGTCCTCATCATCATCTTCATCATGATGATCACCGCTTGTAGGTTAGCATTATTATCTTCACGTGGTTGCTGCTGTTAATATTATTGCTCTTTTGCTGCATGAAGACAGCAACCCGAAGCAGCTTAGTACAGCAGCCTTCATTCTTAATAATACTTGTCAGTAACCCTAAACCCTAAACCCTAACCCTTTTCTGACTCTTCAGCCCCTTTCTTCGGAGTTGCACATTCCGAGGCTAGGAGCTCGGTCGCCATCGTCCGCCGAGACATTGGGAACTGACTCGCATGTTCATAGCTTTGTGTGAGGCTTACCTTTGGTTAGTAGGGAATGGAGGAATGGAGTACAATTATAGCTACTATTACTACTATAACTATTATAACGACTATAACTATTATAACTATCATAACTATTATAGCTCTATTCCTATCATTCTTCCATTCCCTACTAACCAAAGGTAGGTTGTGTGAGGAAGCTCGCGGGTTGATGGGGTTTAGGACCTTAGGATATAGGGTTTTAGGTTTCCCTAAACCCTAAACCGTGGCCAGAGTGCTGGGTTTGAAGCTCCGGGAGCTCGAAATGACTGTAGCCAAGCCATGCGTAGCACAGTGGTGAGGTTGAGTCAAATCTGTGCAGATCTTTTTGGGAATCGCCCATGATGCCTTTTCACCCGTTTGCTGGTGCACCGTCCTGAACCCCAAGGGGGGGCGACGTAGCCGAATGAGTACAGAGTAGGCTCGCAACAGCAGTGGCCAAAGAAAAGGAGTCGACATGCAGTGCCCGGTGTTAGTCCGAGTGGGGTTCCCTAAACCCTAAGCCTTAAAGACCTCTAGTAGTCTGCCACAAAGAGATGGCAGATCCGACTTTCCGCCGCAACCTCGCAAAGACCAAAGATCAAAGAGTCTCCGAACTAACATGGCACCCTGCATATTTAGCAAGTCGGTTCTAGGTATCGATTTGGGATATAGTTCCCTTTCCCTTATTGTTTGATGTAGATCCCTAATCATGCATAGTTTGGGGACTGTTGAAATCCACACCTAGGATTCCTCCGGGTTCCGTAAGATACCGTTTTTTGTTTAGAGTTGCCAAGCCTTATTCTTGTTAGTCAGTTGAATTAATATAGGGGCCTTCATAATTACCTATACTATTTTTTTGGGGGGGTTCCTTGTTATAACTATAGCATAATGGGCCCAAAAACAATATTCTAATTATCAAGGCCCCTATATTATACCCCCATAATACCCCTTATAGTAATCCTTATAGACCCCTTTAAAAGGAACCCCTATTCTAATTATCAAGGCCCCTATATGACTAGCTTCATTGGTTCAGGGCTTGAGAGAATCCCACGAGCAGCCGGTCGTCATAGGCTTCGCCTGGGTTTAGGGTTTAGGGTTTAAGGGTTTAGGGTTTAGGGTTTAGGGGTTTAGGGTTTAGGGTTGGGTTTGGGCTCCTGCTCTTTCAACTTCCTACATACTTATTGCAATCCACAGTTCACCAATTCTGGGATCCACTTACGGTTTCAAGGCGTGTCGCACGACCCTCTAAGCAAAACGCTTCCCTGAACCCTAAACCCCTTCCCCTCTTAAACCCTCAACCCTACACCCCTAACCCCTAAAGCCACAAAGGCTGCTACGATGCTATCGTTGAGCCTGATGCCGGACGAGGTGGTGGTCTCTATACTCGAGGCTTCGACTTTCTCGGAGGTTTAGTGGTTTTGGGTTTGAGGGTTTAGGGGTTGAGGGTTTGGGCTTAGGGGGTTTGGGGGTTTGGAGTTTAGTGACCCCTAAACCCTAAACCCTAAACCTTAGTGTTCAGGGGTTTTGGGGTTTTGGGTTTAGGGGTTTTCAGCCCCACACGCCGAAGGTCAGGGTCTCGGGTCTTCGGATGGCGCGCCGCAGGAGTTTGATTCAGTCCTTAACCCTGCAAAACCTAGACTTCAAGCCCAACACCTAAACCCTAAACCCCTAAGCCCTAAACACCCCCAGCCCTGGTATCTTTAGCTGTTCAACATCGCGAGCTTCTGGGTTTAGGGGTTTAGGGTTTAGGGTTATAGGCTACTTCCATAACCTTTCAAGGCTTAAGGGGTAGGATTTAGGACCCTTGGAATGAGCTCCAAGTCTACAAGTAATGATCTAAAACCTTCGAAACCCTTTATCCCGAAACCACGACACCCCCAAACATTTTCGGAAATTTATATTATAATGGACTAGAATATAATGTACTCTGCTATAACTTAATAACTACATTATAGTAGGCTAGCCACTTGCCCAAAAAGCCCTATAGATCCACGAAGGGCCATGCCAGTAGAACCTCTCCGGCGCCACCCCTGTCCCCAAGTCACAAGGTTTAGGGTTAAAGAGTTTAGGGCTTCAGGGTCTAGCAGCTTAAGGTTTAAGGTTCAACGTTTAACGCTTTAGGGTGTAGGGTTACACGGTTTAGATTTTGAGGATCTTTGCTCCTTTGTGGCTGTTGGGGTGCACTTCATACCCTAAACCCTAGACCCCAAACCCTAAACCATGCATGAGCTTGAGCTTGCTGTAGGCGCTGTTTGGCTTGTCGTAGTGTCCGTCATCGTCCTGGGCCCAACGAAGTTTCCAATCGCAGAGCGGATAAGAAGCGTTTAGGGTCTAGGATTTGAGGTCTAGAGTTTAGGGAAGTTTAGGGTTTAGGGTCTGGGTTCTCCGTTCCGCAGCACTACACAGCTATGTAATTAGACATGGTTTCCTTGGCCTCTCTTGAAAGCTCGCGAGACTGATGACATCATACTGCTGGAGGCACTTCAGAGAGACGTCGTTCAACAAGGGTCTCCGTCGCAAGTCTTGCGTCTAGCGCGTACAGGCTGTGAACAACCGAACTGATTCGCGGGCCACCACCCGGCGATGCCAAATGTTGGCCGGGATCCCAAGCCAAAGAAAAATCTTTACCTGATCTAACCCCTCAACACTTGAAGCCTTCGCGGTTTGAGGTTTGCTGGCAGGTCTAGGGTATCATTCAATGCTGGTTTGCCGCAGGGGTTCAGGACCGTAAGCTGTGGCAGCCTTGGACAACATGAAGTTGGTATAGTATGGTGGCATGTCTTCTTTTTCAGCCTTTGAGCCCTTGGAACCGCCCGAGAAACACTAGCTCATAAGCCGACATGGAATGTCTCGCAAGTGAAACGCCAGCTTCATTACTACTTTCTGCTCCACCATACATGCCCTATTCCCAAAGGATCCATGTACCTAAATAGTATATACTTAAGCCTTAAAGTAGTCTCTATATTGGTACTTTGGGGCCAAAGTATATACTATTTGGGTACATGGATCCTTTGGGATTGAGGCTAATTAGGAAGATCGCCCAAGAGGCCCAGGAGAAATACGAGACTTCGGGCCTCTCTGGAGCTCCGCCATATCCTACTTTATGGCGTATATCCTTGATAACAATCATATTAGGTTTAGGGTTTAGGGTTTAGGGTTTATGCTATAGGTCGACCACCATGGACATCTGGCCAGTTTTCCAAAAGCAATCCGCCCTTAGAGCCTTCGCTCCTCAGACGCAAGCCCCGCCGACAGGTTTTCAAGTATCTCGTGATGAGAATGATGCGCAGTGTGGAGCATCAACTGACGTAAATGAACTTGACGCATTGCAATACAGTTAAGGGTCGAGTACAATACGCAATAGTATCTACATAGGTTCGCTACACGGCACTTATTATTGAAACACGTAGGCACCGTTTGGAGCAAGGAGTACACGATAGCCTTTGAACAAGTCATCGACTCTAATGCGTCTAAACCCCAAGCCACAGACGGTGGGCTTTGAGGTCGATTTGAGCTGTCCGATTCGATGGATTCGTCCTCCAGCTGGCAAGGCGAGAGTGGCTCTAGAGCCTCATGCCCTGCCTCAACCTCCCGAAACCTACTTTCCTGTAGGGTCTCGATAGATTCTGTGTCCGGGTTGCTATATGAGGACCCTACACTTGGCAGGTGTTGTTAGCTGCAGGCATGCCGTAAACTGTAAAGACGAAGACGTCACAAAGCCTATACCCTGCAACTTACCGAAACTTTTCAGTCAAGCCCCCAAAGTTTAGAGGGACGTTGAACAAAACAACTTGTCCGAAGAGCCTCCGAACAATAGCTAGCTAGACAAGATTCCGAAGACGAAGGGAAGAGATGCTTTCGGTGCTTTTGATCCTACACCCTAAACCCTAAGGGTCTAAGTACCTACCTATCATATACTCTCCAAAACAGTAACCTACAAAGCTACTATCATAAACCCGAGTACCCGATTATTGGGTCCTTTGGACCCTTAGGGAAAGTTATGCTTTCGACACGCTAAGCACGTAAGCCCATACCAACCCCCCGAGCCGAAGCCTGCACACCCTAAGCCTTAACCACATGCCCCCAGAGACTCCAATACGGCTGATGGACAAAATCCTGCATGACCCTAAGGACCCTAAACTATGGGAATTATGGTATATTCCTTACAATGGGTAATGCAGGATTTTGTCCATCAACCGTATCCCCTTAGTTAAGGAAGATGCCTTATGGATCCTACTATAATTCAAGGCATATTCCTTATTCAAGCCGTTAAACCCTGAACCCTATAGATCCCTTTAAAGGAACCCTTAAAGGAACCCTAGGTATGCCTTACTCAAGCAATATTGCAGTCTCTGGGCCCTTGGATGCAGTTCTTCATCGTCGACTTTGAGGTGAACGTGGACATGGCCAAATGCCTCTACTGTCTGGCTCTCACGATCCCTTTTTCAGAGTTTACAGCAGGGTTTAGGGATTTTGAGGGTCTGGGAGTTTAGGGGTTTAGGAGTTCTAGGTTGAGGGTTCAGGGTCCAAAGCCCTAAAACCCTAAACCCTAGGGTAACTGAATGTGAGCGCTTAGGATCCTTTCTTCGAGGCTTGCAGAGGCTACTTTCAGGACTCTGAGCGAGTTCTTTGACAGAGTCAGGGAAGGAGGCAAATACAGAACTAGAGACAGGGAGACAAGTGACGCATGTATTCAAATATGTACATATTGATAAGGATATGATAGGGCATATAGGGTGTTCTTTGACAGAGTCAGAGGAGGAGACAGATACAAGAGAGAAAGATCGAGAGAAAGAGAGAGAGAGAGAGGGAGAGTGAGCTAATAAAGGAACGAGAGAGGGAGAGAGAGAGAGAGAGAGAGACAGAGAGAGAGTCGAGTCCCAGCATGGTCAGCACCACCTCAAGCCAGGGAAGCCTGACAGTCGATTCTGATCTAAGACATCCGAACCCAAATGCCAATATCTTAATGGCCTCAGACCCAGCGTAGATTGATCAGACCAGAACCCTGCAGCCACACTGGGACCACGCTGTGCATCGTGCCGCGGTCTAGAAAGCATCTCCGCCCATGGCTGTCTTGTGTGGCTTGTGTGGGTCTTTACAGTGTCTCGACGGAAAAACACCAAGTTATTCTTGAAATAGGCCTTGTTTGCATGCAGGACAGGCATTTTGCATTATTTCTCACCAAGCAAACTACGGTGACGGTTTTCAGACTATCCAGAACTGCAATGAAAGTAGTTATTCAGACTGTCCAGAGCTACGTTGAAAGCATAGGATTCGATAGTTTTTTTACAACACGTGCCTGTCTCCCTCAGCGCAGTCTTGCCGCATTCCGGAATGGTCTTGGGCCAAGGGTATCACGCAATAGGTGGGCCCTTCAAGGCCTTTGAATAATGTATTCTTACCCTAAGGCTCAAAATGGCCCAAAATCCTTATATGATATGGTCTTTAGGCCCAAAAGCCTTAAAATATGAGTCCTTGGAGCCTTAGGGTTAAGGAGGCAGCATAAGAGGATGAAGTTGTGCGGGGGGAGGCTCTATGTCATGGGCCCTACAACCCGGCCCCACGCTCCTGTAGTTGCTCTGAACCAAGGATGTAGCTCACAGAAATGCAAGTTGGGTTCATGGGATATATATATATATTATATACTATCCTATTTTATATTATACTATACTATACTATACTATATTATATATATATATATGTGAAGTCGGAAGTCAACAGAACCAGCCCTTCAATACTCCAGGATATCAAGTTGCAAGTGAGCGGAACCAGTCTTCCCACACCCCGCCCCCCACCCCCTCAAACCCTGCATTCCCTGCAAACACCTGGGCATAATACACACTGTGGGGCAGCTACGCATGTTCTGGCTCGCGAAGGGTTTGAGAGACCGGGGTTTCGGGTTAATGCTGCTTAGTTATCGCTCTACATGGCTAGATCGGAAAGGCAAAGGTGTTTCTTTTGGGTACTTCCCCCCACTGGTTAGTAGCTGAAAAATAGTTACCGCATGCTTCCAAGGACCTTATAGTTAGGACCCTCGACCCCTTAAGGGCCCAATAATTCGGTTGTTGGAAGCATAGAGTAAGGCCCTTAATAGTAGTCCGATTATAGACTGTTATTATGCCCTAAAGCCTAAACTCTAAACCCCTAAACACCAAGCCCTAAACCCTAAAGCCTAACGGTACCCGATGTTTCTTGATGTAACGACTCAAAGTCGCTGAGGGTCCGAGTTTTGCATGATCTCGTTTTCAAGCCCTCACAGTCGGTTTAGGGTTCAGTTCAGGTTTTGGGGTTTTAGGGTTTAGGCTGTAGGGTTTTAGAGTTTTAGTGTTTCAGAGATTTTGGGTTTTAGGGTTTGAGGTTTAGGGCATTACATCAACCGCTTCTCTCTGGCTCGAAGTGTAACTTGTAGTGGTAGCTCGCGGCACGTCTCAGACGGCCACTAGCCTGGGGTGAGCGGGAACATCAGGCTGGGGAGTCTTCATGTGACAATACCTGGGCTTTGGAGTACCATACTTTAATACTTTTTTCTTAAAAGAACCATTATGGAATAAAAGTCTATACTTTTTTCTCCCTGGTTACTTAAAAGCCCAGAGACAAGGTTTCGCTACATCTCCTCAGTGAACTCGGTCGGCATAGCATTTCAACTGGTATCCGAAGCCCCGTAGCTTACGTCCATGTCCTCAGAGTTTCGGTCTCATCTGGTTCAGCCTAGGCCTGCGACACTCCCTGATCTCCACACCCTGCGATTTAGAGTCACTCGACCCGGAACATGCCCAAATAACCCTAAGCCCTGAACGCTTCAGTAGGTATCCCTCAGATTTAACTTTGAATCTTAAAGCTGAAAGCTTGTAGCCAACGTCTCTGAAGCCATCAATTCCGCAAACTACCGGGTTAAGCCCTAAACCCTGAAGCCTAAGCCCTAAATTCTAAACCCTAACCTCCAAAACCCAAAACAACCTGAAGCCATGGAGAACTTAGCCGGACCATCCTTCCCACGCTCCTCCTTGCTTCTCCAGGTGCCCGAGACCGGCTTTCTGGATTCAGAGTTTAGGGCTTCGGTTTCGGGTTTAGGGATTCATGAACGAAAACAGATATATATAGAGAGAGAGAGATATCTCTATACATATATGTATATAATGTGTGTGTGTATATATATATATATATATATTGTGGGGAGTCTATTCAAGGAAGGAGTTTTGTGAATCCGGGTTTACATTTCTGGAAGCCACGTTTTCAATTCAACGAAACAGGGAAGCAGATGAACTACGAGAACTGTCCCGATTCATGATTAAGTACTAACTATCGTGGTTCGCTCGATGAAGTTGCCAAACAACAAGCACCCCGAAAGCGAGTCATTGGCTGTGATACAGGGGGCACCGTTTGGGCTTCAGGATTTCTGGCTAAGGACTCAAAGGGCTTAGAGATCATGCCCTAAGACTCCGAGTAGCCCAACGTAGGTACTGTTTCTATGACCTTAGATGCAAAATAGACGCTTTTGATTTAGCCCCTTTAGGTGCAAAGTAGATACTATCTGTGCACTTGGACGATCTCAGTCGTGGGGATTGTGTTTGGGGGCTTATGGTTTAGGGTGTAGGGTTATTTAGGGTTTAGGGTGTTGGGGCTTATGGTTAAGGGTTCTTTAGGGTTTAGGGTTTTGGGGCTTATGGTTTAGGGTTATTTAGGGTTCAGGGTTTTGGGGTTTATGGTTTAGGGTTTAGGGTTATTTAGGAGAGAAACCTCGTTCAAAAAGGGTTGCTTAGGGTTTTGGGGGCTCATGGTGTAGGGTGGGCTTTGAGTCCATCCCCAGAATCTGACCAAGTACCTACGGCAGAAGTTGCAAGGCTCAACGTGGGAGTTTCCAAAAATTAGGGGTACCTTGTTTTGGTGTCCTTATAATAAGGATCATACCATTTAGGGTACTGCACTAGGGTGCCCTATTTGCGGAAACTCCCACATGTGTCGCAGCTGTGGAAGGGCGATGTTGGACGGTGGGCCATTTTTGGGAGCTGTCGGGTGGTGCCGAGCCCCGATGCTTCGAAGTGGCGGGGTAGTTGGAGCGGCAGGATACTCTTCTGCATTCAAAGAAGACGAAGTTCGAGTCCCTAGGGCTCCAAGTATACAAATAGTACCTAAACCCTAAACCCTAAACCACTTTGGGGTCTAAATTCTAAATTCTACAAATAGTACCTACTTTACGCTATTTGGAGCCCCAGGGAGTTTTTTCATTGCAGTCATGGCCATTTCAGTTACAGAAAACCGGTTCATTTCTCACTGTGCTCGACGGTAGCATTCCTCAATTTAGGGTTTAGGGTTTATGTCTCTAGTTATTGTCTCCATTATCTTTATTTCCTCTTGGGGTCTAAAACCCATGTCCTCTAAGGGTCCATGTACCCAAATAGCACATACATTGGCCTTAGAGTAGTCCTTATTTAGGTACGTTGGGTTCAAAAGTATATACTGTCTGGGTACACGGACCCTGAGAGTTCATATCTAGGTTCCTATAAGGTGACCAAAAAATGGAACTACAATGCAGACTATATGTAGAGACGGTGTAGTACGACGCGCACAGAAATCCTGGCCACTATACCGCCACGAACCTTTTTCGGATGAACTAATTACTAGTATGATATTTTACCAGAACCTTATTCTCAAAACGAAGACCCTTACAGGAAGGTGTCCAGAAAGTCCTTCTTTATACTTGTGGGTAGGCAAGCTAGGCCCGAGAGCAGATACCAAAACAAGAGCCCTTGCGCCCTTGGTGTAGAAGCCCCGGCCCAGAAGCCCTAAACCGAAAAGGGTGGGATCTATAATAAGGGTTCTACTGGGAGTTACCCATAGGCTCCATAGTAGTTCCTTTATGGAGTTCATATGTGGAATCCTATAAGGTAATCCCAAAAAGGAACTACTATGGGCCTGTTGGTAAGCCTTAAACCCGAAAAGGAAGGACATCAAATCGGAATTGGTGAAAAACAGTGGCCCGAATGTACACCCTAAATAGTAGGATCGTTCTATGGGCCACCGAAAATCACATGGGAGTTTCCGAAAATAGGGGACCTTATTATAGTATATACCCTAAATAGTAGGATGCGTACTATCAGGACCCCAAAATAAGGTACCCCTAACTTTCGGAAGCGCCCATATACTTTCGTAGCCGCGCCAGGGGATGATCTGGCTGGAGGACTGGGTCACAATGCTCCTGGCCACTGGCTCTTGAAAGAGGGTTTCAAGGGGTTGAATTATGGATATGAAGGCTCATGGGGGGCGTTGGTACACTCTCTACAAGGGTTGGATAGGGGATATGAAGGGGCATCGAAGGATTTCGATCAAGTCTCTACGAGGGACAAGGGTGTTGTAAGGGTTGGAAGCTACCATCGCTCTCGGTCCTTACAGAATTACAATACCTAGAGGCTCATACCCTACCCCTTTTGTCGGGCGCCTACTTTTTAAGATAACAGATCCTAGCCATAAAACTAGGTATCCTAAAAAAGGGGTAGGGTATATGAACCTCTAGGTACAGTATTCTCAAGGGTCTGGTACCCCAGGTTAAAGCTCTCTGCGTTTCTGTAGTTCTGCAAAACTTGCGGCAAGCCGACACGAGAATGACTGCCGGGGGTTCGATGGTGAACTGAGTCTCTGGAGTAACTGCATCCTGCAATGCTGCTTAGGGATGTAGTAGCCTTAAGGATTGAGGCCATTGGGTTTCCAACTTTCAGGCTTCTAGTGTAGATCCATTCGCGCGTCTCTCAAGAACACGATTCTTCGGTTGATCACAAGTGTCATGCCCATACTCCGATCTGCTTTGCAGGACTGTTGTTTTATGGCCATTGTGATTATCATGTAAGAACACACCTATGGGACAAGCACCGCGTGGTTTGCAGGGAACCCGAAGCTGGCATAACGCCCCGTGTCTAACCTTCCCTGAAGGCCCAGACTGTGTATGTATGTATGTATGTATGTGTACATGTACAATATTTCTCTGTGTATATATACCTGTATTTACTTATCTATTTGTACAACATGGATAGCCACACGGATAGGTAGATAGATAGATAGATAAGTGTACCTAACTTAAATGACCCTAAGCACCAAAGCCTGAAAATTGTTGCGGATACGAGGTCAGTGTGGTGCTCGTCCTCTTAATCTGCAAGCCCTTTCTGCACCTTGCTCCGACAAGGGCACCAGGGACACTGAACGTGGCATGACCGGGTAGCTCCTTCTTCCCATTTTCGTTTTTGTTCTGGAGCCATTGAAACGCGAGGCACATATATCTGAGCACTTACACCAAGTTTGGGTTTCTCGCATCTTCAAGAAACCTCTGATCCGGACGGTGAAAGCAGGCAGTTCCAAGACACTGAATCTCTTCGTCCTAAACCCGAAACCCTTAAACCCGAAACCCTAAAGTCTTTAGTCACGCGGAAGTTCCGTGCAACTGAAATGTTCACCCAGTACGTGCACGAGAGCGGAAGTCGAGGGTCATGAGCATCCGTGGTTTAAATGTGAACCAAAGAGTGCAATTACCACTTAGTTAATAAATTTCAAGGAATAAACTGAATAGACCTTGGATCATTATTTTGAGCCTCATGTTTTAAGGTGTTTTCCACAATAAAACTTGACACAAGTGAGGGCAGTTGGGGCCGGCCGGCAAGGGGCGGGCGGGGGGAAGGGAAAACCAAACGGTCCTAAGTACCTAGAAGTGGAATGCAATCAGGAATCGTCATTATGATATGGGAAAGTATCTCCCGTAAGACATAAGAGTACTTAGGACCCTTTGGGGACATACACGCAGGTGTCGCGGTTAGGGATTGCTTTTTTATCCTGCTTCGCGGAGTCATGGCTTGGGGCATTTCTGCGGAGCTCTGCAGAGTCAGAGAAGCTGAAACATCGAAACATTAAAAAATCTAGACTTGTAATTAACGTTTTAAACCCAAAATCCTAAACCTGGAGCCCTAAATCCTAAACCCAAAATCCTAAACCCAGGTATCGGTATCCACCTGGATTGGCAGCCAGCGAGTTCATTCTTATGCTGTGCCACGTGCCTGTGCAGGCGGTGTCCTTCCAGGGCTCCCTGTATTTCTTGCTTGGGTTTTATGAGGGTGCTTCTACAGGCTCCTATAGGGAATCCCAGAGAGTTGGAACATGGGTTTAGGAGGATGGGTGCTGGATTTCCCTTCTCTTTTGTATAAGAGCCTTAGGATATTCATATTCCAACTTTCTGGAGTTTACTGTAAAACGGGCTCGTAAAAGGGTTCCGCAGTTTCTTGTGAGGGCTCTGCAAGGGTTCTATACGGGCAGGCACAGGGCTCCCAGACCCCCGGGAGGATCCAAAAAGTAGATCCCTTAAGGGGGTTCCTATAAAGTACCCTTTAGTAGCTAGGGTCCCAAATTAGGGGATCCGCTTTTTAGATCCTCCCTGAAATCTGGGTTTCTAGCAGTTTGCGTTTGGCGGCTAACGGGCTTCGGGGTGTAAAGTCTTGGCATTCAACAGCCCACCAACCCATCACTGAAGCCCCCACAGAACCGCAGATACAGCCCAAAACTCATACACCCTGAGAAATTCATCGGACCCCTTGACCTAAAATTTAGGCGCCAAACCCAAACGCCACTCCATGGTAACCTATCCCGTTCGGGTTTTCAGGCGCCAGATAGGGGCTTAGCAATGGCGCTCTTTGGCACATCAGCCAGGCGGCACGAAGCTGGCTGGGCACGGCTGGCAACAAACAGGCATCCAGGGTTTGCCCATGAGATGGCTTCGAGCTTATGGTTTAGGGTTATGGCCAAGGGTTTAGTATTTAGGGTGTCTGCCCTGGTAGTCTTTGGTTGGCTTCTCTGGTTTCTTAACTATACTATAGGGTTGTAGCAGTGAACTTGTTGAGCAACAGACGGAACGACACGCAGTGTGTGCAGATTGTGCCGTTTGGGCGTTATTCACCCGTTCGGGGTTGACGAGGGTGTTATTAGGAGAAAGTTCCGATTCTTTAAAATGGCTTCGGGCTGAGAGTGCTAATTCTACCGCGGGTTTAATCAATTCGCAATCATATCCCCCTATCGTCCCTGTATAGTCGTATTCTATTATATCATTGTTCTATTCAGCATACGGGACGAAGGGCGGTTTCTTGGGTTCGGGGTCGAACTTGAACGTGTGTGCACCGTTTACGATTTACAGTTTTAGGGACGGGGCCTGGGTAGGGGTCTGAACCCTAAACCCTATAAAAAATCTTAAAAAACCCTACCTTGTTCCATCCTTATCCCCTCGGTCTCCCAATCGCTAGATGTATTGTTAAGTGTATCAGGGATACTACTGCTAAGGCCCTTGAAGATAGGGGCCCGGCACTAAAGAGTCAAATCAACACTAGTATCGGGCTTCGGCTGTTCTCTCTTGCGGGCAAAGGTCCGGGCCAACCAACCCGATCTCTTTCGATGTTGTAGGGCAGATACGGATTGGCCTTAATAGGGGTCCTTTCAGGGGTGCCAGTATCAGATTAGTGTAAGGATCCTATGATTCGCGGTCCATTGCAGGAGTTGTTGCTACTCCCAGACATCAGCACATTGAACATCTTTAGCTATCGGTTTGTTAAACCACACCTGTTAATTCTTAAGGGTTGCTTATTTATTAATTATTGATATTTCCTAAAAAAGATAAGATTTTTTGGCCCACAGGTAGGGCTAAGGTTAAGATCCAAGGCCCCAAGCCTCTCTCTTACGATGCGTTTCTGAGCGCTCAGAAGTCCAAGGCCTTTCACCCTAAACTACCCTAAACGGGTAAACCCTATACCATGAAACCTTAAAGCCCTAAACCTTGAAACCCTAAACCCCAAACTACCCTAAATCCTAAACCCCACGAGTCATCGTAGGAACGTGCGATGTTCGTAGCGGCTTTTCTTGGTCTCAGCTCCTGGACCATCCTAGCAGCTCGTGCACATTTGGGTTTCGGGTTAGGCTTTGAGAGTTTCAGCAACTATGCCTAAGGGCGCCCAATAGTGTAACCTGGACACAAGGAGCCAGCATTCGGGAGTTTAGGGCTCCTTGTTCGCGAGGGCTTAGGGTGTCGACACCTTGATTGGCTTGACTGGGCAACCACACAACTACAGGTAAAGCTTGTTGGTGCTTCGGGTTCAGGGTTTCGACTTTAGGGTATTGGACCGGTATTGGAGTTTCAGGGCGCCTGTTCGCCCTTGAGCCTCTGATGCTGAGCAATTGCAGATCTAGCAGGCAAACGGGTCGTCTCTCACAGCGGAACACTCTAATCGGACATGCTTCAGCGCCGGCTATCATGATTCCATGTGTTACTGTATCGCCACTGCAATAGTTGAAATGCGCATAGCAAGTAACTGATACTTGTAGTCCGTACGGGGCAGAACAGCGTGATCTTCCTGATTTGCCCCCTAAGCCCCGAATCCATAACCTTGTACCCCAAGCCCAAAGCTTCAAAGCCAGCCCATAGCTCAATCCTTAACCTTAGCCACAAACCCAACCATAACACCCTACACGCAATGCGCCTAAGTTGGAAGCTGAGGTGACCGGCTATTTCTTCCTTCTGCAGGCTTATGCTCTGTATTTGGAGAGCCACCTTGGCCTGCAATTGCGCACGGCAGACTCCAGAAAGTTGCTACATGGTTTCAGGAAATGAATTTGCTGGGTTCCTTCAGGATCTTCCACCTTTCTGTCGTCTACTTTAATTGTATCTCAAAGGATGTCACGAACAACGGAACACCACAGCGTCTCGAACACCACTGACCAGTGGTTTGTGCTTTGGAAAGACCTCTTGTCGGGTTTAGGTCAACAGCATAGCAATTAGATGTTTGAAGCCTTTCATGCCTTTTGACTCTCATGAAGCATCTTGAGAGACATATGACTTCCCCGGCCGACTTCCCAAGCCCGGATGCAAAAGGGTTTAGGCTTAGGGTGTAGGCACGCTGGTGATCTGCCAAGCACTCCTCTTTGTGACCGCTCCCTGCGAGGCTTTGCGCTTGGACGCAGTGATGTTGTTTGTATCCATCCTCGTGAGAACGGACTCATACAGACATGCTTAAACCCGAAAGCTTAAAGCTCGCATACATCCAAGTCGCAAGACATCTGGAACTCTGTCGGGATCTGCACGTGCTGTTTGACTCTCCGCTTTCTGACTACTACGGCCTGTACAGCAAGATTCGGGCTTCAATAAGTCGGGAGGCCAGGAGAAGGAACAATCCTAACATAGAGCTTGAATACGTAGCACGTAATAATGCTACTCTGTAGGGGGTTCCCCTTTATAGCTATGGCATACCACATCCAAAACCTTCTGATTATAGAGCCCTTATTATTATGGAGCCCTAGCAAGCAATCCCTATTCCAATATGTCCAAACCCCCGAAAACCAAGGCATCTTGGCTGGGACGGCGTTAGCCCTCGCTCTCTTCGAAACGCTCCAGGTGCTGCCGGGCTCTGGGTTAAGGTTGGTTGGTTGGTTTAGGGTTTGGCGGTTCAGGGTTTACCTATAGTCTCCATTGTAGTTCCTTTTTGGGGTTACCTTATAGGATCCTCATTATATATTTGGTTAAACCAAAAAAGGAACTACAATGGAGACTATAGGTAGAGCTTCCTGTTGCGGAAGTCTGCTTTAAGTTACCGTAGTAGCCGTAGTAGCGGTACATTCAGCAAGACATCCCGCAGGCAAACCATACTGCACCTTTAGGGACCTCAGGTCCAACAATCTTCATTCAAATAAGCCCCGAACCTTGTCCTGCGAGGCGGGTTGTTCTTCGGGGCATTAAGTATATGTACTTCACCTCTTCGGAACTCATATGGTTTGCGTTTAGGGGTATCTTGAGTTTAAGCGGTCAGAAGTATCATCATAATAACAATACCCAGTAATATTCATAACAACTCTACAACACTACTACTAATAATAATAATAAGAAGAAGAGGAAGAAGAAGCAAGAACCCGCAGCAAGGGATTGAGGTGCTGGACCTGCGGGACAGTTGATCAGGAGGCATCGTTTCCAGCCCACGCAGAGGGCAGAATTTTGTTCGAACCGCCAGAGCCACGACCGGTTTTGCCAGGGGTTGAGGGTTTCGGGCCCGTAAACCCTAAAACCTTCAGCTGTATCCTGAAACCTGTCAGCCCTTGCTTGTTTCATTGCGGTTTCGAGTTAGGGAATTCGGTTCATGAGATGTGGAGCTCTTTCCCTACTGTTTCATTTCTGTATGACCACTTTGCAAGCTTGCTTTTTTCTTTCAAACACTAAGCGCTAAACTACCCTGGCTGAGAGCGTAAACCCTAAACCCAAAGCAGAGGGAAGCCTTATAAGGGTATGGAACTACGAGCCTCCAAACCCAGCCATTCTCGCAGTCATCCTACGAGTCCCCTTACGGGATCCTTTAACAGTACCTTCAAGGGTCCCTGTGTTCACATGGTATATACAATGGCTTCAAAGTAGTCCATACTGTTGATGGACAAAATCATGCATTACCCATTATAAGGAATATACCATGAGTCCCATAGTTTAGGGTCCTTAGGGTCATGCAGGATTTTGTCCATCAACCGTATTTGCGTGTTTGCGTACTGTAGGGCCAAAGTATATACCGTAAAGGAGCCCATGGCGCCCTTAAAGGCTGCAATCCTCGAGCCCCCTAAGCCCTACAAGCTCTAAACCCTAAAGCCCGTAAGTTTCAGTATCCCTGAAGAAGTGAAGAAGCCCCAAAATTTTGGAACAAGTCTAAAAGCTTACGGAAAGGAGCCCAAATCGTTCAAGATTGTGGTGCATGGTATGGTACCCGAAAGCCTAAACCCTAAATGAAGGGGGCGTGGAGCGGCAGTTCCTTTTGCGACGGCCTGCTGGAGCCTTTGCGGCACTGCACAGGTTTTGGGCTTTGGGTCTTCATAGAGTTTGAGGGTTTCGGGTTGGCAAAAAAAAAGGGTTGAGGGATTAGGGGCTCAAAGCCTAGAGGGACGGAGTAGAACGCTATAGCCCTTATGCTTTAAACCAGGTAATATTTGTGAGGCCATTAAACCCTGGCCCTGGAAACCCAAAAGCCCCAGGCCCTGAACCCTTAAACCCCGTAAGCCTAAACCCAAACCCTTAAACCCCTAAACCCCCTCGCCTGGTGGCTTGTCCGAGTGTGAGCACCGAAACACTCAAAATTCTAAACCCTAAGACCTTAAACCCCCTTAAGCCCCAAACCCTAAACCCTTAAAACGCCTAAGCCCTTAAGCCGTGAACGCTTTGAAGCTGCGGCTCTGAGGAGTTTGCCTCGGTATTTCTGAGTTTCGTCGCAGCGGCCGGGAGCGCGGCCCTGCTGTACAGCCTCTGGCCGGCTTAGGGCTGTAAGGGCTTAGTCTCTATCTCTATATCCATCTATCTATCTACTTATCTATCTATATATTTTGGCCGGCTTAGGGCTGAAAAGGCTTAGGGGGTGAAGGCTTATAGGGTCTAGGGTTGAGGTTATAGGCTCAGGAGAGGTTCTGGGTTCCGGTTCAGGGTTTAGGAAAAGGGGTGGCTAGCCAGATCCTTGCATCTCTGGCTAGTCCCCCAGGCAGTTGCAACAAAAAGGTATAGGGGTGAGGCCTTACTGTTTAGTATTCGAGCTTAATTAAGGTTATTCGGTTTCAAGGTGTAGGGGTTTAGGGGTTAGCGGTTAGGGCTTAGAGTTTAGAGTTGCAGCTTCTGGCGTAGTCAGAGTGGTCGGAATGATAGGTAACATTCTCCCCTTCTAGTCCCTCTATATTCATCGTAAAGCATAGACCCCGAAAGCTCTTTGTTTAAGGCCCCGATATGAGAGCAAGACACCCTTACAAGCACACTGGCTCAATCGTCCAACCAGGCCGAAGTATTCAAGATGTAAAGAAGATGAACACACGAACACGGTAATACGTATGTATGTGTGCATTTTATATATATATATATATATGTAAGGTTTATCGTTTGAGGGCAAAAAGAGGGGTTTCAATCAATCGGCGGAGCCTGTTGTTTGCAAGCTAACTGCAGACAGTGACAGCCCCTCTGATGCCTCAAATCCTCGAACCCAAAGCAATGAACCTTGGCCCTGCACGTTTAAGCCTGAACCCTACCCTGTTAAAGTGCACCCCAAACCAGGAGCCCTAAACCCTAAGCCTATAAGGTCTTTCATGGACCTTAGTGTAACTCCAAACCTGAAGCAAAAGGAACGACGTTAAGATCCTTAAGTTAAGCCTTGGAAACGATGCACTCGAGATTTCAGCCCTTCAACTCCGGGGGTTCACGAAAATGCTGCAAAGACCGGCAGCCGTCGGGCAAAAAGATGGCAAAGAGTGTGTACGGGCCTTGGGACATGGCGGTTCACGATTTCCGGGTTTAAGGGCTGTAGGATGTTGCTCCTCTGAAGCACTGTGGATGCTTGCACGTGGCTATTAAAGAGCTTCGAAAAGTATTTAAAGTTTTTTGTCCTTTGATGATCTGAAGGTTCGTGGCTGGCTATGTGTGTATATATGTGCCTTATTTATCTTGATGACTTCGGAGGGTTTACGCAGCGTTCGTGCGTTGTACGTGTGCACAGCCGAGCAGCTGCCGACTTACAAACCCAGTTGGCACCTGTAAGAAAGGAGCCTAAATAATTACCAGTACTAATTTGGGGGTTGCTTATTATAATTATGGAATACTATGGTATAATATACCCCCCAAACCCTATTCTAATTATTAAGGCCCCTATAGTAGTTCATGTAGGCATTGGGCTCGTGGGTTCGAGATTTGGGTTTTGGCGATGTAGTTCCAATCTGCAGCCGACACCGGCTCAAGGTTCACGTGTCCCCATTACTAGTATCCGCTACTGAAGCTGGGCGTTCTTCTGGTTGGTTCTTAGGACTTTAACTTTTTGGTTTTCTATATGAACTGTAATAAGGAGGCTAAAGGTTTAACGTTTAGGAGGAGTTCAGAAGTCCGCCAAGGAAGATCATGGCATCTCTCCACGCCCAGCAGATCGAGATGCTCGTGGCATGCACGTGCAACTGCTTCTCCTCTGTGGGGTCACCCGGCCCGACTCAGACGGATGTTTCCTTAGAGTTTCAGATTGACAGGTCGGGAGATAGATTATGCAGGCTATTCCTGAACATGATGTTATTATTTAGCGCAGTGAAGTCCTAAGAACAAGTAAAAATAAGTACAGTACTTGGTTTTCAGGGTTTTCAGGGGACGGTGCTTGCCACTGTTGCGGCTTTAGGTTTCTAGAGGCGTAGGGAACATAATGCCTGTCTTTTCCTATGCTTCCAGGGACCTTATTAGTGGGTCCTTAAGGGGTCTAGGGCGCTGACTATAAGCTCCTTGGAAGCATAGGGTTTGTTTATTTCAACCCTTGATCCCCAAGCCAGTGAAAGCCCGTAGACTAACCCTGAACCCCAAACCTGTTTCAAGAAAAAAAACCTGTTTCAATTTTCTGTAAGCCACACGTCTGAACCTCTATATGCCCTAAACCAGACGCCTTCTAGATCAATTGACGGGACCCTGCAAGGAATTTCATAAGAGACTTATAGCCGTAGTGAGCAATCGGACCCTAAACCTAGAAAGCCATAGACCTTAAACCTGTATAAACCACACACACACACACACACTACCTCAACCTGACAAGCAACCCTCAAGCAAAAGTGAGGATGCTCCTCTTCAACAAGCTGGCTGTCCAGGCACTTCCTTTGGAGTGCAGCCTCTTTGACGAATCCTCGGGATGTTTTGGGGGGATTTTTAGGGCCATTATAAGGATTGTACGGCTTGGGATGTCGGGTGTAATTTTGCGTGGCTTCGGGCGTTGAAGGGTCTAGGGTTTAGGGTAATTCAGAGCCCATCAACAGCCCTCAACCCTTAACCCCGAGGATCCTTCTTCTCTTTCCTAAACCCCAAACCCCCAGGATCTTTTTTCCATTTTCGTTCCTTCCCAAAGCCAAAACCCCGAGGGTATCCTTGTTTTCCTTCCAAACGGATCAAGGCCTCGTTTGGTTGCAGCTCTTCTTTGCTGCCTTCTTCATGCCGCTCGTCCCTGGTAGGGTGGAAACCAAAAGGGCTGCATTGTAGAATGTCTAGACCAGCTCTAGAAGGCTTCCATTATCGAAGTTTTACTAAGGATCTATGAGGTTTCTAGTAAAGGCTGCGTTTTTGTTTGCACTTTACGGTTCTAGGTCCGTGGTATCCTTATGCCGTCTCTGGTTTTGGCTAACGCGCGCCTTAAAGACCATACCGGAGCAAGGGTACGGACAGTAGCAAGGTTTTGCTGGTGAACCCGGCTATATCGAAAAAAGTCTAACCCAAACCCAAACCTTTGCCAAAGCTTTTGCTTGCGGTAAGGCCTGTACAATTGAGGAAACGAGAAATTGCAAGACTAAGCCCTCAAGTCCATGCAAAAGCCAAAACCCGAAAATCCTTAAATTAAGCCCCTTGCCTTTGAGGCTCATCTTCGGCTTCCCTTACTTGCACATCGGCTCCATGCGGGACTTCTTGCGCTGGTGCATGGTCGTGTCCTTAGTGAGGTTTCAATTCAATGATGGCTTACCTTGAAGGTACCCTAGGCCCTGCACCCGTTACCCCCGCCCTTATAAATCGGTATCACGGACTCCTTGATTGGGCCTGTGAAAGGCCCTGTAAGACCTTGTAGAAGGCCTATGCAACCCTCCAGAATGGTTGTTATTTTGTTCAAGATCTTATATTCCGCTTTATGTGATCTTTGCAGGAACACAAGCGAACTCCTACACAACCCAGGCATTTCCCTGTAGGGATCCTCGAGAGCTGTTCCTCAAGCGCCTGTGTTCCGGGGTACCCAAAACCCTATCCCGCGCGACAACACGATAAACCCCCAAATCGAGCCCTAAACCCCTATAAAACCCTAAAGCCCTAAACCCAAAGCCATAAACTCCCTAAAGTAGGAGTGGAGAAGACTCCCCAAACCCCAAGCACCCTAAGAAAAGAGCGAAAAGGTGGTGCCCTGCTTTTGTGGCATGCTCTTGACCTCCATCCTTGCCTTGAACCTCAGCACAAGCAGCAAATAAAATCTCAGGATCTACGGAGTTGTAGGGATTTAGATCAGGTTTTAGGGTTTGGGGTCTAGGTGTAGAGCTTCGGATGTGGGGTTTGGGGCTTACGGCTTGCAGGGTTGATGGGGCTCAGCCTTCTTCAGGGTTTAAGGGCTTGTAAGGGTTGAAGTTTGTTCAGGGTTTGAGTCGCATAAGGGTTTACCTGTAGTCTCCATTGTAGTTTCTTTTTTGGGTTACCTTATAGGATCCTTAATATATAATTGGTTAAACCAAAAAAAAGGAACTACAATGGAGACTATAGGTAGACAACATAGATGAAGGTTCAAGGGCTTAGGGCTGAGATTGGCTTAAGACAAGATGTACTCGTCTCGCAGAATGTCGTTTTGAGAAATACCTGCGGCCAAGAAGAACTGAGCATTTCCAGGATCCTCTCGTCTTCTTGAAAGACATAAAGGGAGGACTGCGTCTTGAGCTACTTTCTTGCCTCGATGGTCACGCATGGTTGCTATCATCGGCTTTGTTGTCAAGGCTGTTCTTATTCTGAATAGTGTTAAGCAATTAAAGTCTCATGGGTTGGCGCAGGTCCGTGTAGAGTCAACAGTAGAAGCACCAGGACCACAATGACGACTTGTTACCCAGAGACTCTGCCGTCCCCACCAGCCCTGATTTGGGAGGTGTCCGAAAATTAGGGGCACCTTGTTTTGGGGTCCTAATAATAAGGATCCTACTATTTGGGGTACTATGTTAGGGTCGCCTATTTTCAGAAACTCCCGAATCTGTTGCGAATTACGACGGCCACTAACTTTGAACACTTACATCCCAGGTCTTTGCTGCCTTTGGGTAACACACCTGTCAACACGCATGCGCCTACGGATCGCCATCCCGAAATGCTCGTAAGAAGCCGAACCTCTCCTGTAGCAACCTCCGGGGGTTCTCATGACCCAAGACAGAAAACAACCTCCCAGCAAGAGTGCCCTTTCAGCCCACTTACCGAAACCCCACACCTTAAACCCAGTGCACCGGACACAAGTCCCACATAACATCCTACATAAACCACATAAACAGTTTATCCAGACCCTTAGCCCCCAAACCCTAAACCCCAAACCTAAGAGAAATCCGAAGTCAAGAACCTCCCAAAGCGTATTTGAGGAAGAGCGCTCCTATGTCCCTGGTCATCGTGCTTCGCAGCGCCTCACCACTCTTCTCCCTGCCTCGTGGCTTAGGGTGTTTGGGGGGTTTAGGGGTTGTGGTTTGGGAGTTTAGGGTCTAGGGTCTGGGTTTCGGATTTGGGGTTTAGGGTTTATGGTTTAGGAGTTTAGGGTCTAGGGTCTGGGTTTCGGATTTGGGGTTTAGGGTTTGTGGTTTAGGAGTTTAGGGTCTAGGGTCTGGGTTTCGGATTTGGGGTTTAGGGTTTGTGGTTTAGGAGTTTAGGGTCTAGGGTCTGGGTTTCGGATTTGGGGTTTAGGGTTTATGGTTTAGGAGTTTAGGGTCTAGGGTCTGGGTTTCGGATTTGGGGTTTAGGGTTTATGGTTTAGGAGTTTAGGGTCTAGGGTCTGGGTTTCGGATTTGGGGTTTAGGGTTTATGGTTTAGGAGTTTAGGGTCTAGGGTCTGGGTTTCGGCTTTGGGGTTTAGGGTTTATGGTTTAGGAGTTTAGGGTCTAGGGTCTGGGTTTCGGATTTGGGGTTTAGGGTTTATGGTTTAGGAGTTTAGGGTCTAGGGTCTGGGTTTCGGATTTGGGGTTTAGGGTTTATGGTTTAGGAGTTTAGGGTCTAGGGTCCGGGTTTCGGATTTGGGGTTTAGGGTTTATGGTTTAGGAGTTTAGGGTCTAGGGTCTGGGTTTCGGATTTGGGGTTTAGGGTTTGTGGTTTAGGAGTTTAGGGTCTAGGGTCTGGGTTTC